>OOFC01032816.1:0-16565 GCA_900323345.1 Pseudochromis fuscus | reverse complement strand
ATGTATTATTTAATTTACCTTTTTGTCCAACCCGTAAGCGATAGCAGCAGCAGTTGGTTCATTGATGATACGCAGTACATTAAGACCGGAGATTGTGCCAGCATCCTTTGTGGCCTGGCGCTGGGAGTCATTGAAATATGCAGGAACTGTGATCACAGCATTGTTTACAGTCTGAAAGGACATAAGCCAAACATTAGCAAGAGTTATTACATCAAAGCATGCAGTTTTGGTCAAAATAAGGTAAATTAAGGGCATACTTTTCCGAGGTAGGCTTCGGCAATTTCCTTCATCTTTGTCAGCACCATTGAAGAAATCTCCTCCGGGTAGAAGGACTTTGATTCACCCTTGTACTCAACTTGAACCTTGGGGCGTCCACCATCACTGATTACATTGAACGGCCAGTGCTTCATGTCTGACTGAACCACTGGGTCATCAAATCGTCTGCCAATCAAACGTTTAGCATCTGAAATCCCAGAAAAAAACAAAGAGTTGTTTTTGCTGTTATTTGTTCGGATGCTTCCAGTTCATTTTCACATAATATTAAGACACGGCAGAAATTATTTTATTTAGTCAGTGATCCAACAGTAAAAGTAATTTATCATAACCCATCTAACTTCACGCTGCTGTAACCTTACCAAATACTGTGTTGGTGGGGTTCAAAGCAACCTGATTCTTGGCTGCATCTCCAATCAGCCTCTCGCTGTCTGTGAAGGCCACGTAGCTGGGTGTGGTCCTGTTGCCCTGGTCATTGGCGATGATTTCAACTTTGCCATGCTGAAACACACCTACACAGGAGTAGGTGGTTCCAAGATCAATGCCGACCGCTGCCCCTTTAGACATGATGGTTCTGAAACAGTGAAACAGTAAAACAGTGTGTAGGTGTCCAGCAGGGGGCAATAAAAGTCTGTAAAGCTTGCATATGCTCATATTTCTTCTAGTTTGTGTTTTAGTTTTAAAAGTAAACACTGCATTCATCATTGTCATTTCTTTTAAAAATATATTTTTCTTCAGGAACTTTAAAGTAACAAAATTTGTCTGAATATTATCTGGACCTCACTGTGATGGCCCAGGCTGCAGGTTTGTGTCTGGCACAGATCAGCAAACAATTCAGAGCTAATGAGATGTACATAGTTTGTGTGAGCACTAAAAAGGAAATTTTAAGTCTTGTCTCATGCATTTCACACTTTTTTGTATCATAAAGTGTTTTGTGCAGACTGCAGGACTCTGTGTGTGTGTTTCTGCAGCATCATGCTGGAGGGCTATTGAAACTGCTGATCTCTGGACCATCTGGGAGAGACAGGCACTCCTCCCCCCACCCGCGACTGATGGACGGAGTGGCCCTGCTGCAGTACTGAACTAGTCCTCCATCTAAACACCAAGTTAGATAGTTAGGTACAGACACAGTTCTCACTTTTTATTCATTAATTCATCTTCTGTACCCCCTTATCCCCATTGGGCCGCAGCCGGCAACGAGTGAGAGGCACCGTTCACCGTGGACAGGTCACTAGTCTATCACACTAAGACACACATCCACACTCACACCTATGGTCAGTTTAGACTCATCAGTTCACCTAACCAGCATGTCTTTGGACTGTGGGAGGACCTGAAGTGCCCGGAGAAAACCTACTTATGCACAGGGAGAACATGGAAACTCCACACAGAAGGAGCAAAACTGAGACTCAAACCCTGAACCCTCTTGCTGTGAGGGGACAGTGCTGACCACTGCACTCTCACTTTTTAAAAAATGTATGTTTTACTTTTCCACTATTGTTCATGATATAATTTTTGTGAAATGTACGGAAGCCCTAAAAGGACGTGGTTAACTATATTTTTATTTTCTTCGTTTTCCTGTGATAACGAGATAATTTCAGTGGTTTTCTCGAGATCTCGACTTATTTTTCTCGTTATCTCGAGAAAACAGGATTGTCTCGTAACGAAGGTCGTTTTCTCGAGATAACGAGATAATTTATCCTTTTATCTTTAGAAAAAAAACGAACTTTATTATCGCGTTTTCTCGAGATAACGAGAAAAATAACTCAAGATCTCGAGAAAACCACTGTAATTATCTCTTTATCACGGAAAACGGAGAAAATAAAAATATCGTTAACCACGTCCTTTTCGGGCTTCCGTAGAAATGCACAAGTGAATGCGAACTAAATACAATCATTCTGTATATATTCTGTATTCATCATAATGGCTTTTAAAGAGATACACCTATATTAATGGTAGAAAGAAAGAACAAACTTAAATATAAAGTTTACTGTCACATGCACTGATGCTTCATACGATTAACTTCACATGTAAGTCCTGACAGAGATCAGCTGTGTGTAAGTTATTCTGGTTCCTACCTGAGTGATGCTGTGTGCTGAGGATGCTGCTCTCTGACTCTCTCCTCCACCAGATGACTACAGGCCGAAGATGCCAGCCTCACTGCCTTTATACAAACGTCCACTGCTGCGTGGACCAATCAGCTTGCAGAACAGCAGTGAGCTTCCAGCACATTCTGGCTCAACATCCACCTTCCTGTCCTCTGATTGGTTGAAACCTGGATGGCTAAAAAAAAGAAAAAGCTTCTGGGACTGAAGGGAGATTAGAGACAGAAATATCTAGAGAAGGAACTTTCTAGGACTTCCCTTAATGCATAGAGTCGTTTTTAAGATGAGAATAGGGAACTTCGGAAAACAAACAACACTTTGCTGTTACTAACATAAATTCCCGGCTGAACAGTGATGCAGATTATGAGCATCATCATTAGGACAGTTATTATCAATAAACATTAAAGTATATTGTCTCAAAATCATGTAGACAATACCCTGCTATCTGTGGTATAATAATAATAATGCTAATAATGAAAATAGTAATGATAATACATTTTATTTGTAAAGCACTTCACGTCTCAGAAAGATCTCAAAGTGCCACAATCATAGTGGCAATAAAGGCAACAAAATCACATCAACATGATTTGATGTGATCCTCAAGTAGTCACATCCAACCTGAGGGTCAAACCTTACACCCAGGTTGGTGACTAGAGATGAAAGATTAATGTCCCAGCCAGGAGAAAGTTTTGCCCGTTATGGTAGATGTTCAGGTTTGATGTAGGGTGCCGACTAAACCTGATCCAGTTTTGGAAATTTCAAGCTGTGGGATGTTGTGTTTCATCCACACCTTTATAGACAGTGCAGAGAGTGATGAGGAGGGTGATGATGATGATGATTACAAAAGGTGTGTGTCATCAGTATAACAGTGAAAGAGACTCCAAAGTGACTTGTGACTTGGCGGAGTCAGAGCAGGGAGAGAGTGAACAGAATGGTCCAAGCACTGACCTCTGAGGAACCCAGAGGTGGTGGTGTGAGTCCTGGACCTTGAGTCCCCCAGGGAAGCATACTCGGTTCTGAGAGGTAGGATGTAAACCAGGTTAGGACAGTGTCACTGAGTCCAGTGGTGTACTGTAATCTGTTGAGAAGGACGTGGTGGTCTATGGTGTCAAATGCTGCAGACAGGTCAAGGAGGACAAGGAATCAGCTTCCAGGTCACTGGTGACTCTGACCAGGGCTGTTTCTGTGCTGTGGGTGGGTTGAGGGAGGGATTTTAGAGAAAATGTTTTATTATGGCTGTTTTCAGAGCAGGTGAAATGTGACCTCTGTGAAGTGACGGGTTTATCACTGTGGTGGGACTGATGGTGGTGATGTATGCTTTCACCAGGGCTGTGGGAAAGGGGTCGAGGACACCGAATGATGTCCTGACCTCTCAGTGTGATACGTCTGGAAGGGACATAGCAGAAAACTGTGGATCAGCAGTTGGACTCACGGGCCAGAGAGGACGGGACGGATTTTGTCAATTTTTGTTTTGAAGAAGTCCATAAAGTGGGGAAGTCTGGGGTTCGAGGAGGTGATTGATGGTGGAGAAAAGCTTTTATTGGACGCTGTTTGAATAAAATCACAATTGTTTGAGTGATAGTGTCAGAAACAGGGAAGTGAACTTTATCAGTTTATAAAATTTCAGCAATGCTTAATCTAAACTGTAGTATAAGCTGTATCCTATATCATGTAATCCTTCTGTTAGAGTAACATGTGGCTTTATATCCACACTTAAAGAGGTTTTGCATGTGCTTTACTGTGTTCACTGCTCCCCGTCACCCAGTAACCTCAATCCACCTTCAGGCACAGCAGTCCTGCATTAGCATCATTACATAACATGTTGCGGTCTATTTTTTATCTATTCCTTCATCTGATATAATGATGTAACAATGAATTGTAATTGATAATGAAACTTATTTTAAATCTTCTTTCAAATGTTACATGTGAGTCAAAAGTGTGGATTTTTAAAAAATTATTTTCTCTACACTGAAGATTTCAAAACTGTGAATTATCAAGTAGAATAATGTTGTGAGCCAGAAAGCATAAACAAAGCAAAGCATAGTTTAAATTTAGATTCATGAAAATTGCCCTATCTTGCTTTCAGCTTAATGATCTTGTCACCAGGAGCTTTTCCAGCAGTCTTGAAGGAGTAGTCAGGGGATTTTCGGAGGCAGGTCATTTGATGCAGCACTCCATCACCGTGCGTCCTGCTTGAACAACCTTTACAGTGCCTGCAGGGGTGTTTTGGCTCATTGTCCCACTGCTGCTAAGCTCCAAACGGACTGGAAGCTGTGTCAGTGCAGAGTGTTGATGTAAGACATGCTGCTTAACAGACTTCTTCCTGTACAGCCGTACAAACTCTGTGAGGCTACAATGTTCAGATTATAATAAATGTCATATATGAGGCATATTGAAATCTGACAAAGAATGCTGTAGAAAATGTATGTCAGTAACTTGTGAAGATGCTGAGATATTTCACAGCAATGAAAAATGAACTGTTCATCTGAAGGTGGCACAACATAAAAAAAATGAGAGGATCACCAAAGTCAGTTGGACTCTGGACACCATGAACGTGTGTGACAGATATAATGACAGTCCAATAGTTGTAGAGATGTGTACTCACAAAAATACCTGAAAGGTTTTACCTCCAGTAACCATAAATGTAGGCCAAGGTGCCAGTGACTCTGACAAGCACTGACAATCAAGTGGTATCAATGACCCTGTTAACGACTTCACAGAGCGTTAAACCTGCTGCTCACTGCCAGTTGGTCCGAACTGACGAAGGAAAACAGTCTTCAAGAATCAGCCAAGTGAAGTTACCAGGACTTAACTTTATGGAAAACCATGACCGGGATGACAGAGAAACTTCACAGACACCATCAGTGTATGTAATCTATTCAATAGATACTTCTCTACAATTAATGGACATGCAGTGACTGGAATGGGACCTTTCACGAATTTATTTGTGATCCAAGCAACCTTTCTTCATTTTAGCTGTAATTTAACTCACAGCTCTCTCCTCCAACCAGAGTATCCCATATGACACCTTGTATACCTTGTACTGGGATGGCAGTGGCTCAGTGGTAGAGCGGCCATCTACCAACCGATGGTTCGATTTCCACTCCTCCCAGTTATTGTTGGTGCATCCTTGGGTAAGACACTTTACCCACCTTGCCTGTCTGAATGGTTTGGTGGCGGTTGGAGGGGCTGTAGGCGCAAATTGACAGCCACGCCCCAGGGCAGCTGTGGCTAACTTAGCTTACCACCACCAGTATTGTAGGTGCATTGAGTCTGGACTTCCAGAAAAAAGTGCTGTATGAATCCAAACCATTATTATTATTATTATTATTATTATTATTATTATTATTATTATTAGTATTAGTATTAGTATTAGTATTAGTATTAATGGGATGTTGCATTGCTGATACAACAGTGTGAAAATGTTACATCCAACCATGCATCTTCTGTACCAGCGATTCCCAACCTGTGGGCCGCGGCCCCCTGGTGGGCCCCGCAGGTATTGCAAGGTGGCCGACAAATCGATTCCAAAATAGTATGATGTAATTACAGAAAAATGAAAATATCACAATGATGCTTTAAATGTTAAGATTCAGTTAGGCTGATGGACAGGTCCTTGAAAACTGTTATACTGAAAGTGTTGTAACATGTTACAGGTTTTCAATAAATAAGTGCTCTGAGAACACATTATGTGGCCTCTGTATTTTACGGGGTTGGAAGAGGACTGTGAAAATTTTTGAGAACTGAAAGTGGGTCCCGAGTTGATAAAGGTTGGGAATCACTGATCTATACCCACTTTATCCAGTACAGGGTTCCTGGGGGGCTGGAGCCTAACTGGCAGTGAGTGAGAGACAGGGTACACCCCAGACAGATCACCAGTGAATTGCAGGACCAACATAAAGATAGGTGAACATTCACACTTACATCTATGGCCAATTTAGAGTCATCACTTAACCCAACAACGTCTTTGAGCTGTTTGAAGAAGTCAAACTACCCAGAGAAACCTCACACAGACACAGGGAGAACACACAAGCTCCACTCAATTGTTCAAACTCAGATAAAAATGTTGTTCCTTTTGAGCAAATACAGCTTGAAATAAATGTTGGAACTTTTCATTTCTCACCTGATGCCTCTCTGCTTCCACAAAGGTCACATCAGTGGTGTTTGGCTAAGCAGACCTCTCCTCAGGAAGCCACACACCTGTGGGCAGCAGTTTACCTCTGTGACACGGTGGTTAGCATTACAGGTCCCTCTCAACCTGAAGTTCAAGGGGTCAAACCCACCGACCAACATACAGTACGATATAACTGGTTTCCTTCATCGTCTCATAGTATGCATTTTCATCTTTTTTTCATTTATTCACTAAAAATAAATGTCAGTATACCAACAAAACAGAAACAATATTTCTGAGTACTGAACTCTTAACCCTGTACTTTTGCGACAGGTATCACATGAGAATCCCTTGAATCTGAAAAGTCTGGGGGAAACCACGGAGCTGTGATGTCATGGAAGGTCCCTCAGAGGAGTACTTATAAATCTGGTGATGAGGAAGCGCGGCAGAGTCGAAGTGAGACTGTTAGTTCATGCAGAGATGGAAGTGAAGCTGCGGCTCAGTGTCTTCATGCTACTCGTACAGGGTGAGTAATATACTTTCAGTACTTGTTGACTCACAGTGTTTGCTATTAAAGGCGGAGAAGCGACTGCAAGTGATAACTTTTTTTGGTTCATAAAAATATGTCAATCTCAATGCCGGTGTGGGGTGTTTTACATTTTGATGGTTTATAAGTTAAGAAGGAAGTACAAACTGATGCCTTTGACAGAATCATTCATTGTTACTGCAGCTCATGAGTGTAATAAACATTTGTTTTAGTCAATGGAGCCTATTGTGAATCACATCTCTGTTTGTTGCTCATCATCCAGTTACTCTATGTGTTATTTAATTGTGTTAAAGTTGTTTAGCACAGTTTATTCTGACTCCTTCTAGTATGCTATGTAAGGACAGTATTCCCCACATGCAGAGAGTGAAATGCTCACCCAGCATGTACTTAGTCCAATATTTATCCAGTTCTGGGCGAAAACAACCTCACATGTTTTATGTGATATGAGGAGTGGGATTTAAACAAAAGACTAAAGATTAAAGAGACTGGCTTTAGCTTTTATTTTATGCTATTTATATGCAAGAACTATACAAAAGAATGTTGACAGTAGATTGAAAGTTTTTACTTTTGCAAGACATATTATGTGCATGCATGCACCTTTATACATCAATAGTGTGTACCTCACCTTATTTGTACTTATGTAATGCATATATTTGATTTGCATACAAACAACCAAAGTCCAGAGAAAACCTGCTGCTCTACAGTCGAAGGTCATCAGCACAGTGCAGCCACTGTTTGTCACTCACTTATTTCACTTCAGCAACATGAATAAAGGCATTAACATTTAAAGATGAGTGTGAAAGACACGTCGCTGGTGTCAACATGCCCCCACAGAAGTGTTTTCCAAACAGCTTGTCACTCTCACCCCACAGGAAAGAAAAAGAAACAAAGCCCCTTTCATCAACCTACAGCAGCATGAATATTTTCTCTCACACCCGCCCTACTTTCTCTTTCACCGTGAGAGGACCGACCACATTTCTTCCTGTCACAACAGAAATACATTAGATGTATGTGAGGGGGGGTGGTCTACACTGTAGCAGCAGTTTTTTTTTTTTTCTTACACCACCTACCTACACACACACACACACACACACACACACACAGATAGACAGATGTGTCAGGCCAGTGGCAGAGATGAGTCAAACTGTGAGAAACTAGGTTTTGACCCCTCTCTGTGGGGGTGGAAACACCACTACCTCCCCTTGATGTGACTTTATTTATTCCAGTGGACGGCTGCTTGTATATTTCTGATGCGCAGAGCGGTCATTTTCTAAAAAAAAATTCCATGCATTGAATGAAACTGTACTGTTGTGAAATTAAACAGAAATCTGACTTCCTATTTATTTGATTGCAGTTTCACTTGCGGTGTGGCAGCATGTGACTGTGATGAAAGGTGAAATGCTCAGCCTGAGCTGTCCCATTACGAACCCTCACAAAACCCATGTGGACTGGAAGAACCCTGAAGGTTATATAATGTTCTTCAATAAAAAGCAAGGTGATGATGGTGTATCTTGTGCTTTAACTCTCCTATTGTGTTCAAGCGGGACGTACACCTTCAGATTTACAGGTCACAAAAAAAGTGTTGGTCTGGTATTACACTTCCATAAATGAAGAAAGTGGGCCAAATTTGACCTGAACACAATAGGTTGATCACTTTAACATAAGCAGGAATTCAAAGTTACCTGTGTTCGTACTCAAGTTGCAAGAATCTGTCAGACCTGTGACTAAAGGATGTTGTTTCATTTGTTTACAGTATTACAGGACAAACGCTACAGCATCAACAAACTGTCCAGCTCAGAATTCTCCATCAGCGTTTCCGATGTCACCTTTAAAGATGGAGGCAACTACACATGCTCTCACTATGACGACCACACAACAGACCTGACAGTGGAGGTGACGGTGTTAGGTGAGTATAATGCTGCAGTTTTTATTGCTAAAGCCACCGAAGATGGAAAAATATTTTATGATGCTGTGATAACATCTGCTCCGGTGTTATTTCTTTTAAAGGTCATCCCAAAATGTCTGTAACGAGGCATGAAGGAAAGACTGCCATAAAATGTACTGCTGAGGCGAACCACTTCGCCCCACAGATCTCCTGGAGGTTAGGTGATGGGTCTGAATTTCTTGGTAAGTCCTTACGAACTGAGATTAATAAATAAATGTGGTGGTGCATCAGCTGCATGTTCATGGTCCTTATAAACCAATGGCAAATGTGTTCATACTTAAAGACCTGGTCTAATTAGCTCTCTTTTCAATGAGCAAAGTAGCACATCGCCTCAAACGACTGCTTTGAAATGTTTAAATGAGCTTTGTGGCTGTCTATTTAAATTTAACCAGTAGGTGTGTACAAATTGCGATGCAAATATATACAACGAAAAAAGTTAAGCTACAAATATCTACCTATGGTGGTTAGCAGAAACATCACAATAACCTAACAACTAATAAAAAGGCTCATGAAGCTTCAAATAAACGATAGGTTGTGAAAAATAGATTGTATGTCTCATTAAGACTAAATAACACTAGTGACATATACGGATAAATAATCATCCAAAAATAATATTTTATGACATTTCCAGTGTGATGTTTGTGAGCAGAAATAGCAGATGGTCTGACACCTGTAGTTAACACCCACCACACTTTTCTTTTAGCACTTTTGTAGGTGAATACAAAAATACTTTTAACCACAGAGTGGGCTTTTAACCACAGAGTGGGCTCATTCCCTGAAGACACTGCAGTTACTGTAAATATTACTCACACTTGTGGGCTGAATAATCACAACTGTCACCTTTTTTTTTTTGTAATCGTCGTTTTTAATGGAGACCTCTTTATTTTTCTTGATCGTGAATGCCATAGATGAGAAATGTTTATTGGGATCAGGTGTCTGATGTAAGCTGGTGTACTAATGCTGCTCGTCCTATTCTACAGGTCGAGCCCAGGTCCATCGAGAAGACAAGAAATATGTCTCCACAGACACGTTACATGTGATACCGGAGAAAAGAATCACTGTGAAATGTCTTGTTCGCCACCCAGCGCTGCACACACAACATCTGATGAACTTTGTCAACATTGGGCGAGGCTGTGAGTACATTTTATGACCTGCTCCTGTGTCATCTCCACAACTGACAGTCTATTTTAATGCACTGTGGCAATGGTCTGTTTTAAATAACCACCTCCAGAATAGCTGAATAAAACTGTGCCTTTAACCAAAGCTTGTTTACTTGAAAGTACTTCTGCATTAATGGCGCTATTTGAGGAACAGTGACAGCGTAGTTGTGTCGTCACAATTCAAGGAAAGTACTGGAGAGGGTTTTTCCTCAGAAGTTGTTCCACTACGCTGTCCACAGCACCAGCCTGTGAAACTTGACCAAAACAAAAAAAATGAAAAAACAGACCCATGTGATTTCCTCTGTCTGTGAGTGTGAAATAGACTGGTTTCCTATATTCTAGTCTTAAAAAAACAAAAAACAAAAGACCAGATGTGTGATTTGCAGATTTTTCAAATGTCAGCATAAACTTTCACTTTGTTTTTCTGTGAATTGAAGTCTGTTCCTGTTAATTAACAACATAAACCCCCTTTTCTGTCACAGCGAAAAAGTCCCGCCACACAACCACGGTCAGCTCACCCACAGTTCAGCCTCAAAGGTCAACAGGGGCACCGGGGACCACAACCAGCCGGGTTACAAGTGGGAGAACAACAGTGTCCTCCACAACCTCACTGAAGAGCTCATCTGTCTCCTCCAGTGACTCAAAGACAGTTACAGCCCCCACTGGATTTCCTCTGTACCCTGTTACCTCCCCAGGCTCACGTCTCAGCACCAGTGGTGAGTGAAACCAGCCTCATTTGTATGTGATTTTCATACTGCATCAACTTTAACTTTAAATATTCCACATCACCTCACATTTGCAGAAATCAGAAACACTCCTAGAGAAACAGAAATGTAATTTAGTAGTTCAAATAAACAGCACAAAAAGTGATTTTAATGAGATATTGATGGATTAGATGTCACAGCAGTTTACAATGGAGATTATGACATGTTGCAAAAATGTACTGCACATATCAAAGACTATATAAATTTACAGATATGTATAAAAGGAAAGTAAACGCTACACTGAAAATATTAATAAATGACAGTGGATAAATGCACCTTAAATTTTACCCTACACTACACCTATTATTTATATTTGTAAATCAGTATTGTAAATGTAAGGTTACACCAAACATGCGGAAACTCCAGATATCACACTTTGTCAACGGACGCCTAACCACCAGAGTGGTTGTGATGCTACTTCGACTTGTTTCCTGTGACGGAGATCTCAGAGTGTGAAACTGTGTGAAGTGAGATGTATTCATATATTCTGAGTGTGGAACAGTGAGGTTCAGTGTGGGTGAAGAACTGTTCCAAGATGAAGGATCTGTCCTCACAAGTCTGAACTCTGCACTTTAAAAAGTAAAAAAAAAACAGTTTGTCAATGATGCACTGCAGCTACTTAGATAACATTTAGTTAGTTAAAAATCTGATTTATTTTTATCTCTCTTTTTTTTTTTTTGCTAGATGACTCGACAACCTCTGTATTACCAGACTCAACCAGTTTGAGCAATGACACCACCAGCAATGCGACAACAGGTAAGATATTCCCTTTGAAGTGTTGTGAATTTAAACATACAGTTCATGATCTATGGTGCAGAACTCTCCTTGAAAAATGTCTGTCTGATGCCATCTAGTGGTGATTCTGAACAACTACAATCAAGTTGTTCCTTTAAAAACAGTATTGACTTGGACTGCAGCACAGCAGCTAAATTAATTCTGCATTAATAATTTTCTCTCTCCCTTATCTCCTAAAGGCTGGACAGCAGAGGATGTCACCTTTGGTAACATTACGGAGAGAAACCGAACAGGTACATTCACACTGTTAACTGTACTGAGTGCACGATTTCTCTGCAAACAAAACAAAACAAAAAGATAATAAGACTGAAATTGATTTCTGGGATTTTGTGCATTTCCAGGTGACTTTGACTCCAATATGCAAAGAGGTTCTCAAGGAAATTCATCAGTACTGGTCTTCCTGGTGACGTGCCTGATCTTTGGCCTGGTGGTGGTGGTCATTTTTATTGGCATCAAGCTGAGGAGAGCACACCTTGCGTGGAAAAGAGGTACAAAGACCCCATCGTTATTTTCTTGGTGACATCTTCATACACCAACAGCCACATATGCTGCCTTTTAAATAAATGTAATTAAAGAAAAAACATGACAGTTTTTATTGTTACAGAGAATGAAGACTCGGACCAATCAGAGGAGAGCAGCAAATCTAAATCAAGCCAGGAAGAGAAAAACTCCCAAGGACAAAGGCGAAGAGGTATGTAGATGATTTAAGCAGCTTCTTGGTTGTGTAAATATACTAAGAAATAATTTTTAAAAAGTGCTAGCAGAAACTGTAATTATTAAACAACATACTTTGTGAATTATTAATTATTTACAGACATTTTGTGCAGTGAGTTTAAATGCGTTATGATGGTTATTGAAAGGAACTTTTATTAAATGAATGAAAACAGCTCAGTAAAACATTGTGAGCATAGAGAGTATTTGCTCCTTGTTAACATCCTTGATTAAAGGCACATGCTTTCTTCTTGTCAACCAAGGATTATATAGGTCACCTGTGTTCAGATTCACACTATATATGGAAACCAGTCGTAAATGTACTTGCATTTATAAAATAAGTCAAAATGCTATTTAAAATATACAAAAAACATGTGATTAACTGTTGACCCTTCTGTTAGTGTGTCTGTAGTTGTATGTTCTCATTCCCTTTAAAATGCCTGTGGGTAAACATTAGCCCATTGGTTCTCACACACACCATGCCAAACACATTGTTTTGCCTCAGGAGGGAAAAAATGTGGCATTAGCTGCGATTACATTTCACCTGACATGCTCACTTACCACAAGCTACGACAGTCAATTTCAAAATTAATATCTTTGTTATTATTATTTAAATTGACTGGTTCAGTTGATAGTATCATGTCTCTCAAGCACAGTCTCTGGTGACACACTTGGCTTTCCTCAGAAACAGGACGGGTGTGTAAAGTGGCGACCTGTTTCCGCAATGAATCACTGATTGTTAAATGCTCCCTCTCTCTCCTCCTCACAGGACTCTTCAACACAGCGTTCACACAGTATGTTGTGGAGGAACCGACAGTGCTAACATCGGTGCCAAACACAGCTGTGGTGACGGCAACAGGCAGTGGTAATAAAGAGCTGAACTCTGGACCTCAATCCCTGGCCCCGGCCAAAAGCAACATAAAGGAGACATCGCTCTAACGACATTAAAACAAAATTCACTGCTTGTTAACACAGTGTGGAGTCATGGATTTGACAACATGCTGCTCCATGTTTACATGATTGCATCGCAGAATGTCTGCAGATTTGTGAGCTGCACATTTATGGTGTGAATCTCTTGTTCTACCACATCCCAAAGGCCACTGAAGTCCACTGAACTCTGTCATGTTCATGAAACAGAACTGAAAGACTTTGTGAGGGGATGTGTTATCATGCAGGATGTATCCATTAAAGGATGTCTATAAACTTATTTAGATAGGTTGTGGCATTTGAACCATAAAGTAAAGGCCCCAAGATGTGTCGGGAACACATTTCAGACATCATTACAACAGCAGCAGCACCAGCAGCTCGGACTGTTGACTCAAGGCAGGTCAAGTCCATTGATTCATGCTGGTGATGCCAGGTTTCTAGTCTTCCAGTGTCAGCAACAGCAGAAATACAGATTAATCACACTGTACTACTTTTTTCCCTTTAAATAAAGGAGATCAGCAGTTTTAGAAATATTCAAACCATCCCATCGGGCAACATTTGTGTCATCATTACATTCGCTGAGATCATGTTGTTTCCATATTTTTTATGTTAACATTAATTGAAGCTCCTGATCTGTATCTGCAGGAGTTATAACTCCTTATAATGATGCATGAATATATTCATGCATCATTTAGCTGTGCTTGGTGATTTTTTTTCTTTACACAGAAAAGAATGTGGTAACACATTGGTTGTAATTGTAGTACTGTATTGTACTGTGTAAATATTTGTATGTATACATTTTGTATTTACATCTACCATTAAATTATATTTTGATAGAATACACTGTGTGTGAACATTGATGAACAGCATTTGAAGGGAAAAAAAAATATATTTTTTGGTTTGTATAAAGTATATTTGAGACTACCACACATAGGCATAGTCGATGTAATGAAAATACTTGAAAGACCTTTTCTTTTTTTTTAGCAAAATAATATTCCTATCAATTATATGTAACGTGAAGGTCACTGAAAAGCTGTCCTCAATCTATTAGTGGTTGGAAATATACGAAAATTAGGAAATATATTCGCTAGCTTTGTCCAGAGCTCTCCGTTGATTTTCTCACTAAGTTATCTATTCAGTAGGAGGATACTCCCATTCTATAGTTCACTTACACGCATATATGTTTGGTATGAATATCAAATCTCGGAAAACAAGATTTTTGCCCCGTTATATCTCGAATATGCAGACAAAGCTAAAGCCCTTCCACCATGCGGTCATTCACAGCGATTACGAAATACAGATCTCGAGGCAGGAAGAAGGATGCAGCGTTATTCGCGTCATCAGCGAAGCTAAGCACCATTGGTGGAATGTTGAGGAAAGACTCGCTGACTCGACGCTGATTGGCTGCTGTGCCGGCGATATATAAGGTTCCGTTAAGTCTCCGTCTTTCCCTTTCCCTTCTCATACCGGCAAGGTTGAGTGTCCTCGCCGTTGTCCATTCCAACCCCAACATTCAAAGTCAACCTCGGTCAGTATTTCGGTAAGTTATTTTTATATTACCTCACAAATACAAGTGATATTATTCTCAAACTGCTCACGATTTGTTTGGTTTAAGCGTTTTTGCTCATTCGTTTGCGCCATTAATCGATAAACACGGTATTGAAATTTTGTTTTCGATTAACTGTTGGTAAATCTCAACAAGATGAATGATTACCAACGATGTAGGTGACTGCATATATCCATGCAATGTGTCCTTTTGCCGGGACTGTAAGTGCTGCCTGTAAATGGTGCATCTGTTAGCGGCAGCAGCACGCGGAGGGTGGGGGTGGGGATTCTGAGACGTTCCAGAATGTTCTGGAACTGCAGCCGTAAAGCTTCCCGCGATGATGCGACTTCCGGTTGTTTTTTCAATACAAAAGCTTCATTACCTCGATAAGCCTCTTAAAAACAATAAAATTGGTACGACGCATGTACACTCACCACCTAGCTATTTTATGTCTTTAGCTGATTAAGGGTGATACTGGGTTAGTTAATTCCTTAAATCCTAAAGATGGTTACTTTTCTGGCCACGTGCCTGGAACGGTTTGTCGTAGTCACGTGGTGGAACCAGCGCCATGCTTTCACAATGCAGTTTTTTTTCTTTTGTTTGCAGCATTGACAGATAAATTGATACATAATCAAGTAGTGAACAGTTAAAACAATTTAATATGTCTAGACTTTTTTTAAAATCTGCAATACACTGGGTCATTAAATCTTAGTCACCGAAATTTGAAAGTGGCTACTAATGAATAAATTAAAGTCAAAGTATTGCATGGATTCTTTAAAGAATTTTACATAATTCATGGAGGTACTTTGCTTCTCCCTCTTCTGCCAGATGGCTGTTAGAATAACTGAACTTATTAATCTGTCATTAGAGTTTTAATCCCCCCCCTGCTGATTTGTATGTTTTTAGGAAACATGTCTAAGGGACCAGCAGTCGGCATTGATCTTGGAACCACCTACTCCTGTGTAGGTGTGTTTCAGCATGGCAAAGTTGAAATCATCGCCAATGACCAGGGCAACAGGACCACACCCAGCTATGTGGCCTTCACAGACAGCGAGAGGCTGATTGGAGATGCAGCCAAGAATCAGGTTGCCATGAACCCTACCAACACAGTATTTGGTAAGAGAAGCTTTTCACATCAATAATATATTAGTTATTTGCAGCCTTGTGTCATTCTTGCCAGTCCTGCCTATTTCAATTTCACTGTCAATTGACATGAATGTTGACATGAACCCTTGGCAGCTTGTCATAATGTCAATGGAAAGAACGACACAAGACTGTAAAGCATTAAGTGGCCCTCATCTAAGCCCTCACTGTGATGATGCTTTTTCCTGCCATTCGTAGTTTCCACCAGAGGTCGTAAGACCAAAGATGGCCAAATCCTTCCTTGGATGTCTGAGTGATATATTTAGTTGAAGCCCACTCTGGAAGCAGTTTTTTTTTTTTTTTTCGTTTTTTTTCCCCCTGTTTCTAAAAAAAAAAAAATGTCTTTTGCAGATGCCAAGCGACTGATTGGCCGTAGATTTGAAGATACAGTTGTGCAGTCAGACATGAAGCACTGGCCGTTCAATGTAATCAGTGATGGTGGACGCCCCAAGGTTCAAGTTGAGTACAAGGGTGAATCAAAGTCCTTCTACCCAGAGGAGATTTCTTCAATGGTGCTGACAAAGATGAAGGAAATTGCCGA
>OOFC01032813.1:3622-56562 GCA_900323345.1 Pseudochromis fuscus | reverse complement strand
TCATTAGCTAGGGTCAACTCTTCTTATCAGTGATGTGGTTGTCAACCTGAACAAAGAAAGGACCCGCCTCCTCACTCCTCGCTTCATATCCAAATATGGTCACTTCTGGTTCCAAACAACCAACATGGCGACGTTTAAATGGCTCGAGTCCACAAACCAACAAGTGAGGTCACGTTAGCTTTGTCCATTCTATATACAGTCTATGAGAAGTACCGTATTTTCCGGACTATTGAGCGCACCTGTCTATAAGCCGCTATTGAATTTATTCCAACAGTTTCATGTGGTCCACTCTGACCGGGTCTGATGTGACGATGCTAAATGTACTGCCAGCATGGAGCTTGTTAGCTTGTAAAAAGCCAACGAGCTTCGTGCTGCCGATACATGAGAAACACCGATGTTTAAGTTCAAAGCGTCGGAAAAAAGTAGCAGCTTATAGTCCGGAAAATACGGTACAATATTTTGCTGTTACTTACCAATACAGGCTGGTTGTTGGCCACTCCAAATCCCGTCAGCCTGACAGACTCTCGAGGCTGAACCAACCAGCATGTAGGGGGCATGGCAGTAAAACCTGACCTCTGACCTGTGTTAGGAAATAAATATTTAATTATACACACACAAAACTGAACAAAACAACTCATGACAAAAACACTGTGTCTGTGTTTGTGCTTGAAAATTAGATGCGGTTTTATTTCTTTTTTTTTTTATCATCTGTCATCCATGAGCTGAGTCCAAAACTTTCTTCAGCTCTTAATCTCTACATTTTGTTTCATTTGATTCATTTTTATTAGAATAAGCTGAATTGAAACAATACAAAATGTAATTAGTATAAAGTCGGGGAAACATTAAAACGTTCGCATTAGCAGCAATAATAGCATTTCTTCTCAGAAAGTTTGAAGTTATTTATAGTAATACCAGTCATAGCTGACACCTATATACACACAGTGTCTGCACAGCTGCTGCCAGTTACTGACCGATATGAAAAGATGTTCCCCTCTCTGAATCCTCCTCCAGGAGAGCCGGGATCACCACACAGGACAGCTTGAAAGACACGACAAAGACAGTTAGCGCTCCTGCTGTTTGGACCTGTTAAAATCACTGAGAGGTAAACAGTGACATGCTCCAGCTGAACTTCAGTTTGCAGTTTATGCAGCGAGGCGCTAACTTACGTAAACACTGTGGTACATCTCCTGTCCAAGTCCCATTCCCCTCACAGGATAACACAGCCGGTGTGGACAACTGGTAACCGTGGAAACAACTATAGCTGACACTCGAGCCCCATGAATAGTCGGTCCCTTCTACTTTCCCGTAATGCACTTGAGGAGGAGGTCCACACTGGATCACTGTACCACACACAGAAACAAAAGTAAAACATCACTGAAACATCCTAATCTACCAGAAATGAACACAGTTAAAGGGAAAACATGGTGGTTAATCTGCCAGCCCTCAACCTGCAAGGTTCAATGTTGGAATCACAGCATATTCAGTGCATAAATAAAAAATTAAATGGCAGTGCACACACTTTAACAAGCACTTTGCCAGTGATGGCAAGCGCTGTTACAATCAGGATTTATTATGTCTTTTGATCTTTGCTAACAGTTGGATTTTAATCTTCAGCACAGACAAATAAATCTGAACAAAATAACATGGAAAGCACTCAGACTGTCAAAGTCAGAAAGACAAAACGGCAGTTAAGACATGTCCCTGGTGGATATGCAGCACTCAGATGAAGAGAAGATATGAACCAACAATAGAAACACTGCCTTTTTGAAGAAAACCATGAATTAGACAAAGACTTCTTTGAACAAACTACTTTGCAACATTTGCTAAAGCTCGATATTTTGGTGTTCGGGGTTGGTGTCTTCACCCTGGATGCAGCAGACAAAGTAGAGAAACCACATAGTGCTAACCATTTAGTGACCCCATGTGCTTTCTCTCTCTGATCTCAGATTAATAGTGGAAACAAATGCTTCCAGTGAGGGATTCACAATGGTATTGACTGTATTGATTTCAGCAACATGAAGGGCTCTGGCTCGGTTATTTATTTTCTTTTAGCCTCCTCTGTGCACAAGAAGTGGGAATGTATTGAGTTGTGCAGATTGACATCTGCTGTGTGTGTAAGATACCATTACACTACCACAGCAGCTCTAATTAGATCAGCTCTCCCACACAGAATGCGGATCAGCTAACCTAGTCCTTATTAGTCCTGATTTAGACCACTATTCATGACGTCATAACAAACTGTCTGAAAGCATGTTGGTAAAGTTACTATGTATGATTTCCTACACAGTGAACAGTGGAGACTCCTGGTGAGATACTCTCGTACACAGCCCACTTTCTCTATCACATGGCCAATATTGTGTTAACTTATTCTAAATAATATAAGATGTTCATACATGTGGACGTGTGCTTTCAGTAGTAGGCTATGCAAACCAATTAGGACTTTTTATTTAATTTCAACACACCTGACAACAGCAACTGGAAAACTGGGAAAGCACCAAATCAGAAAGGGACAGGCCGTGTGAGGTCAATCTGACGACAGGGTTACAAACACGGTTTACTGTCTTAAAGCGGCAGACGACCTCAGTGACCACATGACTGTCACCCTATGGACTGGTTTCTGATTGACACCTGGAGTTTTTACACTGCTTCGTCATTTCTGCTTCCACCCTGATGATTAGGAGGCAACTGTGATATTGTTTTTCTCAAATCTGCTAAATTAAATCTTAATCCTAATATCCACGAGGCAACTTTTCTATCATTCATTTTTTTGTTTTTTTAATTTTTGAACATTTAAAGTGGTGAGAAAAACTGCGTGAACCTTTTACAATTGCACTGTTTTTGTTGAAGACGCTCATTAAACATTCACAGTGTTGGTGGAAAAAGTATTTGAACCCTTAGATTTAATAACTTTTTGATCTTCCTTCGGCAGCAATAACTTCCAACAAATGCTTCAGGTGGCTGCGGATCAGAGCTACAGAACTTTTATGAGGAAATCTGGATCATTCTTCATCATATAACTGCTTGATCTCAGTCATATTCTTGGATGTCTTTTGGTTTAAAGGGTATTGGGTGGTACTCTGGGCTCCAACTGGGCCAAAAGGCACCTTTGGATCTTATAGGACACAAATACCTCAGCCACACTAGTAAATCATACACAATTTGTTTATGTTTTTTCCTTCTTCAGATTTTTAATTGAACACTTTGTGAGTAGTGTACTTTCTTAACCTCTGTTTTCAATCGTGTTTCATTGACCCGAAAACAAAATTCACTAAAACCTTACTCCACTTTATTTCTGCCGATATCTTTATCCCAGAGGTTCACAAACTATTTAGACTGTGAATATTAAAATTACATTTTCGTTTATTAAAATAAATTGTGTTTGTTCATAATAACAAATCAGATTAAGGCCTAACCATATTTTCAGACAAATGAACACTTAAATGCAAATCATTTCAAAGAGCTCATTTGATTTTCCTTTCCTCTGTAGCTCTCTGTGTGTGTTGCTGTTTTGAAACTTGATTCTGTAAACCAGTGTTGATATGAAATTGTCCAACACACCAAACAGATTAGTATTCATTTAAAAAGCATCTGTTACTTATGGAGAGCCTGATTTGTGATCATCTAGCCACACACTGTATGCGTGATGAGGTTAAAGCGTCTTAACAAGAAACCCGCGTTGCGTGTTGAAACTTCCAAGTGTGTCGTAGACTTCACAACACCCTGATAAACATCTCGGTGCCCAGCTCCCTAAGATAATGATAACCATCTGCATGGTTTCAAACATCTAATAAAGTCAGTGTAATTCTCATCTAACCAGCAGACAGATGGTTTCATGCTCTGTTCACTCTGCTATGATGATATAGTGCACGCAAGCATACATGGAGAGAGAGAGTGGCAGACACAGACACATAAACAACACACACAGACAGACAGACAGACACAGCAATATGCAGGTTGAACATAAAACCAAGATTCAGTCTCTTTTCTGTTGCATTACAGTCACCCTGTTGGATGCAGAATCAAAGTGAGCAATTAACAAAAAAATTGTTTTGAACTACAAAAGGAATATCTTTTGTTTGTAACATTTCTGTTTCCAGGCAACTGCAGCCGCTTAAAGCAAGCTAATCAGCAGACTAATTCTGGCTTTGTATGTCACCAGTGTCCTGAGGAAGCCTCCCCAAAGTCATATTCCCACACTGACAAAAGAAGGATTTCATCTTTTAAAAAATATTTTCCTCCATTCGACAATGTGTCCTGCTTGTTGTTAATCCTATTAAAAAAACATCTAAACACCTGCACACGAGTCAGTGCCAGTTTTTTAAAGCATGTAGTTCATCACTTTATTGCTGTGTGACTTCAGGAACAATAGCTGGTAGCTGGCCAGCAGCTAATGGGGATTCAAATTAATCACCGAATGAGGTTTTTTTTTTTCTCCACTAAAAGCAACTTTGTTGTCAGGGAACAAACTCGGGCTGTCTAAAAATAGAAGAAGACACTCATATTGACTCCAGCAGTTAATATTCCAGTCCAATATTTCTGCAGGTCTCTGATGCCCAAAGAACACTTGTGTCTGTAATTGAAGGTTTCTGAACTCTTTTATTTCCTCTTTGTGCCTTCCCCTTGTTGTGAATAGACTGGGTTGGCTTCACAACCCAGAGGAAGAGGAGTTAACTCTCATCCCTGCTTACTTACACACCTCTGCTCTTCCCTCCTCTGTTGCGTTCACTGACTCTTTTCCCTTTCCCCTCACGTCTCCACACTCGCTCCTTTCTTCCACCCTGCTCCCCTGCCTCCTTTCTGTCTGCACACTTTTCCCCCCCTGCTCTCTCCCTGCACCTCTCTTCCTCGTCCTTCTGTCCCAGCTCCAGTCCTCTTTCATCCTCTTCCTCTGCTCTCTTGGTCTCCTTCTCACACCATTACTGCCTCCTCCCTCCCCCCCCTCTCTTTGTCTTTTAGGAAAATCTCTCTTGGTGCAATTCACACAGCCAACACATTTTATGGGCTTAATCCCTTTTCTCACTGTGTGTTTACAGGTTTGGGGGCAGGTATTGATTTGACTCTCTTTGTTTCTCCCATCACTCGCTTCCTCTCTCGCTTCGGTTTTCTCCTTGTAGCTTCACTGATGGTTCATCAAATTCCCTCTTTTTCCTTTTTCATTCTTTACTTCCTCTTTTTTCCCCGCCTCCCATTTCCTTTCTTTCTTAATCTCTGCACTGTGTGTCTTTGCATCTCTCTCTGGTCTGATGTTGTCTTCCACCACACCTCTTCCTCCTCCTCCTTAAACACCACAAGTCTTTCATTCTTTGCCTCCCACCCCCATCACTCTTCATCATTTTTTCGCTTACTCAACCTCTCCGTCTTTCTAACTCTCACTTGATTCATTTTGCCTGTCAGGCTACAGTTTGATAGGTTACAACTTCTTCATTCAGCCTGCTTGTGTGTGTGTGTGTGAAGGCTGTTTTTTCCCAAAGCAGGTTAAAATGGAGATGGAGGGGAAGAAAAAATTAAACTGTAAAACCTGAAGGAGAAGAAAAAAATGAGGAGAAATGGAGGTCAAAGAGGAAAGACAGAAAAGGAAGAAACAGAGGTGAAGCAGAAAGACCTTGTATCCTCCTCCTGACTGCATCTCTCCCTGTCTTTAGCATCCTTCTTTTATCCATATAATTTCCACCTCTCAATTTCTCACCCGAGTCTTATTCTCTATCACCTACAGTATCTTTTACTTCTCTGTTTTCCCTCTCCGCATCTCTCTCTGGTTCCCTCTCAGTAGCCTCTCTGCCTGCTTTCTCGGTTTTTTCATCTCAGTTCAAAGCCTCTGCAACTGCAGGAGCCAGCAGGAGATTTTCTGTTTGTGGGAAGAAACGGCAGGGAGGATCTCAGGAAACATTCCCTTTTACTGTTGTTCAGTATCATAGTCTAAACTCTAAATATGGTCTGTTGTAAAACTCGGACTCATTTTATTTTAATGCTTGCTTTTTTATTTCGCCCCTTTGAGTTTGTGGGGAAACAGAAAGGTTTCAGGAAATAAACCCTGATTTAACATTTTGATATTGTAAGGAACAGTGTTGGTCTTCATTTGGCCTGAGCCTCTCTCTAATGTACTGTTGAAGTCACTATCTGTTACTTTAGGGCAGCATGTGTGGCACTGATATACTATATTTCTCACTTATGTTGTCGCTTGTTTTTGTGTTTTTCTGCTGCTGTTGCACAATTTTACACCCACAAGTACCCTCACCTTCTTTATCCTTGTTTTTAGAAGACAAATTTTCCATTTCCAGTCCACGCTCTAAATGATTTGCAATTATAAAGAATTCAACAATACCTTTATAAATATATTTGCGTTTCTGACTAATTCTCTTTAAATCACCTAAAGATGTTGTGTATCTCATAGACAACAGTTTGTGTGTCATGAAATTAGGATTAATCAATAAATAATGAACAATTATTCACTGGTGGTGCAAATTTGTATTAATTTTTATAATACAGGTTTGGCCAGATCACATTTCACCAAAATGCATTTATGTAGTAAATTATTTCTAATATTTCCAATTTCCTGACTTTTTTATTTGGTTTTGTTACTGGTTGATAAAATAATAAAAAAAATCTCATCAAACATAAATGTTTTAATGTGAGGTTTTTTTTGGAAAATGCATCTTTATTAAAATATTTTGGTCAAAATGTAAAAATATCACAGAAGCACAACTGTCAAACAAAAGTGACAAATATCTGTTGTTATATGATCATCTGCCTTTTAAAACTCTCAAATATAAACCAAAGATAAGCACTGACTGGGCTCAGCTACAAATGATCAATCCATTTACACAGCCCAGTACATCCCACACAGTGATCTGTGGATTCTGTAACTTTGTACCTCAAAGCTCATGTTTCTGTTCACTGCTATCATGAAGCAGTTTAATTAGAGAGTTTGCTCCTCCTACCTCTGCAGCTGGGTTTGGTTTGGTTCCAGGTTCCATCTTTGATGCAGCGCAGAACATCGCGTCCAGGTCCAGGTGGTTCCATCAGGTGACCCGGGTTACAGCGGTAGGTCACCGTGTGGTTGAAGTTAAACTCACTTCCTACATAGATCCCATTAGCTACTGGCCCGGGGTCTCCACAGCTGATCACTGCAGGAGGCGATAGAGGACAATCATGAATTTAATCTGCACAGCACACCTCTGTCAGATGTTTCAGTCAGCCTGCAGCAGCGTAGTAGTGCATGAGAACATGAGAACTTTGTACTATAACTACAGTACAACTTACAGTGCTTTCTAACACAGTCTTGAAAAACAATGCTTTTACTTTTCCCTGCCTCCTACTCAACTTTCTCACAGACCGTCTTCCTTAACTTCCCTCAGGCACATCCCTGCTTCATTTCATCTACCTCCCACCTTCTTTTTCTCCGTTTCCCCAAACGTCTGTCTGCTTCTGTTAAGCTATACAAGTTGAAATCTCAGACACAACAAACTTAACCTTGTGCAATCCTGAACCTGCACAGCAGCTGGTTGCCCAGTCCATGCACAATTTATACTACTCTTGAATCCTCTACTAGGAAAAAAAAAAACACCACAGTGTGTGTGATATTGCAATGTATAACACATGAAATAGCATTTTTAG
This sequence comes from Pseudochromis fuscus, assembly GCA_900323345.1. Taxonomy (NCBI): domain Eukaryota; kingdom Metazoa; phylum Chordata; class Actinopteri; family Pseudochromidae; genus Pseudochromis; species Pseudochromis fuscus. Next base: position 48,948 of record OOFC01032813.1, on the reverse strand, counting down.
TAGTGCCATAATAAAGTTAGCTCAATCTTTGCTAATTAACTATAATTACAGCTACATCCCATGCTGCTGGAACCAACTGTAAAGACAGCAACAACATTAAACTCATCCTACCAGTGCAGTCTGGGGGTTGTCCCGTCCAGGTCCCATTTGTCGTGCAGTGCCTGGTGGTCAGGCCTGATGTCTTGAAGCCTTCCCAGCACGCATACGCTACTGAGCTGCCGAAGGTGATGCCGTCACTGAAGACAATTCTGCCGTGTGCTGGGGTCCCGGGGTTACCACAGGATACAGCTGAGGAGTGAGGAAACACACATCACCGTTAACTGACCACAGCAATAATATCAGTGCGAGCAGTACTGCCTTCCTGTCACTCAAGGTCCACCAGCTGCAGGCTACAATAATGAGATTATCACTGGAGTCGGCTGGAAATAACATAAAATCTGTCCTTCAGGTAGTGAGGCTGATTACTGATGACTAAATGTTGCTGGACTGATTCCCAGCAGTCCATGCCTCATGAACAATATTCCAATAGTGTGCTAGAGGCTAATAGGAAGCTTGGTAAGGGCCAACTACGACTGCCAAAGTGCCATTGAGCAAAGTTGTAAATAAAATGCTCCAAGGCCAGGTGTTGGCTGATTCAGTGTATTGTTAGAATTGAACAGATGCTCTCTGCCAAAAGGTTTGGAGGTCCAACAATTGCAGAAAAAAAACAAAAAGCAAATCAGAGAAGAATCATTGGTCATGCAGCAGGACTGTGCAGCTAATTATTAGTCAGCACTTGTGGACAATGTCCTTCCTGAGTTAACTTGGGTGGAACAAAGTCCCAGTGATGAGAGCACGGAGGATACATATTTATAAATCCAGATTGGCTGTATGCTTGACACTGCACCATCCATTAAGGCACACGGGTGTTCATTTACACAGCTGCTTCAACAGTCTTACAGTCTGTGTTCTCATGGTGAATCTCAGGGTTTTGTTTTGGTGGAAAAAAGCCACCCTCTACTATGTTTTCAGAAACGTTTTTTGTGGACGAGTCAAAGGCTGGCTTTGTTTTTGAACCCCCGCTGGTCTGATCGATCGTAAGACAAAACTGTCAGGGTAGGGCACATGAATGCAGACAAGAAGGTGCTAAGACTCTGGGGTAAACCAGTGAGCCACTAATCTTTAGTTTGCTGGCACAGCACATTAACCGAACCGCCAGGAGTTAGCAACCAACCACAGCACATTTCACTAATAAGATCATGACAGCTGACAGCCTTTAACAATCAAACACCTATTGATGGGACTCATTAGTTAGAACCATTAAAAGCCTTGTCCAAGAGTGTGTGTGTGACAGTGTGTAGGTAGAGCACATCACGCAAAACTCTGTGTGTGTCTATGGCACTTTACTGTTTTTCATTCTTGGGTGTTGTGAGCAACAGTTTGTATGTGTGTGTGTGTGTGTGTGTGTGTGTCTGGAAGTGTGTATGGATTTCTTTGTGTTTGTGTCTCGGTGATAGATGTCTCACCCTTTCTGAATCAGCTTTTAACCACTATTAGCTTAATGAAAAACAACTGTAGACAGACATAAATAATTAGCATTACACACACACACACACACACACACACACACACACACACACTTCTGAGGTGTAAGACTAAAGGACTAGAGACTGATGTTAGTAATTCAGTACATGTAGGCAAACCAAAGAATTAAACAAGAAGTACAATTCAGAGCTAGTTTCAGTCTCAATCACACACTATCCACGTCTGATTGATATCATTTCAGTTTGGAGCCGTGTGTCTTGTAGTTCTAGTTTTGCCAGAGGTAATTTTTTTTTTTTTGTCAAAATAAAATACAATCTGAAGATAACAATCGCGGGCACGAAGAAAAAGTATATTACAGGCTTCTATTAACATCCTGAGTGATTTCAAAAAGTAGCACTAGTGCTTTCAGGATTGGTAATAAACATTTATGAGTCACCAGATGGAAATTATTGAACAAATAATACGGCATTTTGATATGAAATGTGTCAAACACAAGATGCAATTTAACAGTCAAAACATATATTTATGTGAAAAAGATCTACGGCTGTTTTTTTTTTTTTTCCTTTACTTATGTCAGTGTGGCCTTTATGCTTTTTATTGTTCTATACTTAGTATGCTGGTGGTGTTTGTGTCACAGCCACAGAATAATACCAAAGTGTACACAGTGATACTGTATGACTCACTCCTCTTCTACCTACCCACTGAAATTACTGCGTGAACAGCCCATCTATCTAACTGAATCTAAAATGTGCATTAGAGTACAGTGGAGTTCATGTCAGCAGTGTCTGATACTCAGCCCGAGCATGGGAAGAGGGAAGGTAACACAGGAACCAGCGCACGATCCCAGTGTCTCTACAGCACTGCGGGGACCCACTTTAATTTCCCCTTAACTCCCATGGGTTTAAAGAGTGTCTTTGAAAACTGCTGTTGTATGGGATGCACTTTATTAGCGCAGTGCTGTAGAAGATCCGGCTCAGTCACTCAGGAGTGACACACTTCAATCCTCTGCATCTGGGCCACACAACTATAAATATGCGCACACACACAAACACAAACTTAAATCTCCATATATGTTTACAAACTTCTATTTCCACAAACCTTCTACATTATGTGAACGTGTGTCCTGTTGAGTTGCAATCATGTATTTTGTGAATGCTTTAAGTCTGTACGTGTGACAAAACAGCCCTCAATTGTTTGTTCTTGTGTTGTGTGAATGTGTGAATCATGGTGAATGCAATATTGCAGCTTAATTTAAAGTTATGCATACATTTATACTTACTGCTACTTCATTTTATACATTTTATATTGAGTGCATCTCAGTGCGCTCATGCATGTTTAAGCAATACACAAACTTCCCTCGCACAACATCTATATATTACACAACGTGCAGTGTAAAGTCTGTATAATGTGTTTGAAGCTATGTTTGATAATTAATTGCTTACTGTCAGCAGTGTGCCAAGTAGCCTGATGTCACTGTATTCTCCAAAGAAGAGATTAAGCTGTTCAACTTTGGAGGCCGAGCTGATTTATTTTCACATAAAATGCTAAATAATTAAGTCCATATGCCACAAATGCACTGTGGGTCTACACAAAATCTGAACTGGCTGATTTTATAGCAATGTTTATTTTTTACAGCAGTGTTTTATAGAATCTGGGTTGGGACCCAGAGGTAACTTCAAATGAGACAGGGATGACTTGCTACCAAGTGTATGATGTTTTCAAAAGAGACAGTTCAGCATATGTTGCATGCTATGTTGTCACATCCAAGTCCCTCATATAAAGCAAGCAGCCAGCCTGTTACCATAAAATAGAGTCAATAAAGCAGATAGAATACAGTTCACAACAGCCTGTAACTATCTATTTTGACTGGAGGAGAAATTACTATTTCGATTTTCAATACTATAAAAAACTAGTGATGTGGGGAAATGTAATGGTTGTCTGTATGCTGTTTGAAGTGTCAGCTGCACTGGGACATAGCAACATAGGTCATATAAATGGTCAGCACTATGTTTCCCACCTTGGCAGACAGGCTGCACGCCACTCCACGTGCCATTGTGAAGGCAGGTCCTCTCTGCTGAGCCAATCAGATTATATCCCGCCTCGCAGCTAAAACGCAGAAGACTCTTGGTTTTAAATTCTTCGCCTCCCAGACGGGCACCGTGGGGAGGCATCCCCGGGTCTCCACAGATTCCAGCACTTACACCTACAGCAGGAAAGGAGGCATAAAGTTAATGTACCAAAAGCACCAACAGCCGACACATGCACACCACTGAAGCATACCAAGGACCCCCACGCAGTCCTGGACTGATGAGATGCAAAGATAGAAACACACAAAACCACATGTGTTTGCAAAGAAAATCCAAACAAATTTGATGCAGTTAATCAACAGCTGCATTAAGTTCATTAGTATTCCAACAGGTTTTAGGATTTTGGGTGTCTGTATGGTAAAATTAAGGAGACTGCTTCTCAGAGAGGCTAAAAATATATGCGTGCATTCATGCTAGAGGTCAACAACATCAACAGAAAAGCATTTGCATTGCTGAAACGGCAACAGAACAGTTTGTCTCCTCAGTATTTCATATACAGTGACACACACATGCATGCACATGCCCAGACACACACAGTTTCTCGAACTGTACTTTGCATTTAGGCTATACCAAATTGTTCTAGCATTAAAAGCACTGAGCGTGTCACAATTTTAGCAGCTTAAATTCCATCGGTGGGGATTTGCGAGTTTAACAGGGTACAGCTCCAAATGCAGCGTCTTGCATCTCAATGAGGTCTTCAGCTGCAGGATGGATTCTGCCCTGCTGAGTGTTCTGTTTTGAGGCCAGCAGAGTAAGCTTATTGCATTTCAGCTGTTGAGACAGTTGATGCTGAGTTTGGAAATGATCAGTTGTAGTGTTGTGGGATCTGCGTAAGCCTACTGTAGAGCACCACTTACAACCTGAGTAGTAAAACAAGAGTCCTCTACCGTCTTTATTCCTGTATGTTTTACCAAATCCCTCTCAAGCCAGGTTTCATATAGAAGCTGTATAGCAGGCACTCTATACTTTAACAGTAATGACACATGCTACTGTACTTTCTCAATATAACTTGTAAAATAGAGACTTATTTCCAACAATGGAAAAAAAATAATCTTAAGCTGAAAACTGTTGTCAAAGAGGATGAGACATGCAAAGAAGAGCAGCATGGTCATGGCGTGGTTGGTTTTCCGTAAGCTAGATGGTGGGTAATTACAATCAAAGACACGAGCAGCTTGCTGAAGTGTGTCACTTATTAAACTGATTAACTGATTTAAAATTATAATGTCTCCACTTGTATGATTGAAATTGTGGAAACTGCAAAATCTGTGTGGTCCTGGAACACATGCTCACATCTATCTATGTTTAAACCTCTGTGAAAACATTAGGATGTATTTGAATGTAATGACGAAGAAAAAAAGAAACCGTACTCTTGTTAGGACGGATGGGACGATGCTACACTCACTCATAAAACTGGCTTCACTGTTCAGTTCGACTCAGTCATAATTTTTGTACTTTATGCAGTGAATTTTCTAGTATTTATCTGTACTGTGGACAATGTGACCTCACCCATGTAAAACATCTATGGAGCTAAGCTAACTAGCAAGTGTCTTAACAGCCTGGAGATATGTATCTACTGTAGTAGCTATGAGTAATCGTATTTTAGCAAAAACCTTCTTGCATTTTTTTGACCAACAATCACCTCAATCAGACTGTATCACACAAGCTTGCCTTTACCAGTGCAGTAGGGTGGCGCTCCGCTCCATGTGCCGTCCTCTTGACAGTGACGGGTGGCGTTGCCCACCAACACCCCACCCGGCAGACAGGAGTACTGCAGTACTGAACTGTATGTCCAGCTGTGGGTTCCAGACACTACTGCATTAGGAGGTACACCGGGGTCGCCGCAAGAAATCGCTACAAAGACAGGGAGAGATTAAAAGAGAGAGACAGGGTTTTAGTCTGTGTGTGTGTGTGTGTGTGCGTGTGTGTGTGTGTGTGTGTGTGACAGAGAGATTGCGTCCAACTATAGATTCCAGATACCACTGTATTAGGTGGTGCAGCTGGGTCATTGCAGGAGACAGCTAGAGGAAGAGGGTGACAGCAGCAGAGAGGGTGGGATTAATGTAAGTGTTTGTTGTTTTTGTGTGTGTCAGTGTACACAAACAGGAAATGAAGAAAAAAAAAAAGTAGCGAACATTAAATGTAGGCAGACAGACAGACAGGTGTGTTCAGTGCAACAAAGGTCAGCTGGAAACAAACTGAATTTTATTGTAATTGCGCGGTATATACACCTTGATGATTCTTTTAATGCCTTTTGCAATCGTAAAATATAATTTGTCCGTACATAGATAATTAAGCTTTGTTTGCTTACACTGTGTGGCAGTACACATTCATACCAGTGAAGCTTACTTTTATTGAGTTTAATTGAATTGCCTGAGAGAGACAGTGAGAGAAAACCAATAACTCATCTCAAATTAAATTCACTTTAAGCTGGAAAACGTAGAAAAGAGTTTCTCCCTCAGCTCTGTGTAGAAAACTAGTCGAAAATCGTTCCACGGTGTCAAAGCACCGGACATCTGTGGAAAAAATCTGCTGTTTTTTTCCTTCAATTTTTGGAGAAATCTATGTTTTACGGAGCACAGGTTTCTGGAGGACACAGATATGAAACTGCTCTCGATTTTCTATTTCTGCCAAATGACTTGTCCTCCGATATCTTCCCTCACCCCCAAATTGTATTACTCCAGCCTCTCCTTGCCCCTCAGTCATCACCCCTCTCCCCCCAATTTTCCGATAAGACCTTGTTTCTGGAGCGTAATGCTTGATGCACAGACACAAGTGCCTCACCAGTGTCTGCCCCTTCCTCCCTCTCCGTCTGATCCCTCATCTCCACCTCTCTGTTACTGTGTCCTCATCCTGTTCGCATCTTCTCTTCATCTGTGAATCAGCTCTCCTCTCTATCGCCCTCTAATTTAATCTCTATGTTTCTATCAGCCGTGGTCGCTTTCTAACAAGAACACCTATTGCCTTAAGAGACAGCTGCTCTCTCACATACACACACACACAAACATACTCAAAGCTTTAAGCCTCTTTCTTTCATACTATCAGACTTTTTTTTTATGATTACTTTCCTCCCATTTTCTCCCTTAAACCCTTTCCTATTCTCCCAGTTTCTCATTCGCTCCTCATCTTCCTCCCAGTGGTTCTTCAAAACATTTCACTCCTCAAATGGCTTTTTCCTGACAAATATAAAGAAAAATAAATAGAAAACCACCCGCCTGTGACTACTTTTTTGTGGACATGTTTTTGCAGAAACCCAAGAAGTTACCTGCTCACAACAGGACAAACGTTTTCATTATACTCCTCCCAATGTCTGTCATTTTCTGCTTCTGCTTCATTTGTCTCCCGAACCTGCTTTGTCACCGTTTCCTTCGATTCAAACAGTTCTCGGTACCTGACGTTGTTCATTCATACCGAGGCAACGAGGAGTCGGTCGGTCCCACAGTCCATCGTGCAGGCATGTGAGGAGCGCGGAGCCCAGGAGGTAGAAGCCTCGTTTGCAGTGGATCGCCACGGTAACACCATAGCTGAAGACTTCTGGGTAATGTAGGCCAGACTGGCGGACACCATTCTCCACGTGGCCAGGATCTGAACAGTTCACCACTGAATAGGAGAAGAGAGGAGCCCATCAAAACCCACTGAAGGAGTTTTTATACACAGAAATATTCTTTAACTCTACACTGTATTGTAATACTACAGTAATACTACATACTACAGAAAATTAAAGTCATAACAATGTAAACAACATTAAACCTACCAGTTTCTACAAAGAGAGTAGTAAATGAAAAATTCATACATTGTTAGCAAAAAGTAGTAACAGCTTTGTGATTAAAGGGAACAATAGAGTGAATAATTTTTACTTTCAAAATTTAGTTGAAAACGTAACATTATCAAAATCAGCAATCAAGCCGAACCTTCACAGAACAACCACGAGACAAGAGGATGGGGGACTAAAACACAGTGTTACAAATTCAGATTGTCCTTGTTGCTCTGTTCTGGTCTTCTCTAAACTGCTCTTTTGTCATCCCCTGCTCTGTTTTCTGCTGCTCTTTGTTCTCCACTCTCTCCTCTGGTCCCCTCTAGTCTCTCTCCTGTCTGGGTGGGTGCCAGCCCAATAGGAGAGGAGTTTGATTTTCCACATGTCACAGGGGAGACTGACATTCACTCAAATTCAGGTCCATGGGGGAGATGGCTGTGTGTGCGTGCGTGTGTGTGTCTGGCACCCTATGGGAACAAAGAAAGTTTCAGTCTCATAATTGACAGCTGCTGCTGTGAGGGAGAGAGAGGGGGAGGGAGGGATAAGACAGTCAGTGGGCAAAAGTGGGGGAGATGAAGAAAGCAAGCAAGCGAGGATGAATCCCTTTAATGGGAAACCCATGCGAGCAACGACAATGTATCGATCTGCTCTCATGACTGTGCAAAACGCCCGTGTGTGTGTGTGTTTTAGTAGATCATAACTGTTACACTACCAGAGGTCTGAGGAGGTTTGTAGTGTAACGACCACGCATGGTTAGCAGCGGATAAGAACATGTCTCTGGACGTGTACCCAGCTGCGTGTGTGCACGTATGAATTTGTTAGTTTATTTAGAGACACACATACACACACTGCAGCGACTGTGGCTGAGTACGGCTCAGTGGTGAGGGTGCGTGTTTACACTACAATTCTTCACTTCTCAGTTGCACAGCCCGCTGGCAGCAGATTTAGTTCACATAATGCAGCTAGAAGCAAGTCCAGCCAACAACTGCTGACTACATCCTGAAAATGCTATTTTTTTTGTACAGTTTGGGGATAATTAGTGGTTGTGGACTTCATTATTATGTTGGATTATGGTTTTACCTGCCAACAACAATGATCTGAGATAATAGCAACATCAGCAAATCTATGTTATCACACTCACATTATTTAAAAGCAATGGTAAAGACATCTGAATGGTCTGTTACAGTGATCAAAGCATCCACAAGTATTTTTGTCATGCTTTAACCATTTTATACTATTTATTTTAATCTGGTTCAATAGAAGAAAACATGTCCATGGGTACAGCTTTGTGTTAATATATGATGAGTGACCTTTGCAGACAGGTAGCGGGCTGCTCCACTGTCCGTTGAGTCGACACTGAGCACGGGCGTTTCCACTGAGGATGTATCCTCTGTTACAGGTGAAGTTGACCACATCATTGAGGTTGAACTCGCTGCCGTTGGTCCGCCCATTGGCTGGGTTGCCTGGGTGACCACAGGTGATTGCTGGGGAAGTACAGAGAATGGATGGTGAGAAGTTTGAGATGTGTAAAAACCCGCATCGTGCTGCAATGTGGTATTTTTTCCACCTGATATTTAGTGATATTTTCAACTTTGTGGGGGGAATATAAGAAGATGCTGCAGGAACAGTCATTGAAAGAACAATTTAAACCCTGAAAGCCTGAGATGTGTAATTTTCTTTTATGTGGGTAATGGCTTTTTACAGGAATATCTTTCAGCTTTTTACATGTAATTAAAGAGCAGTAAATCATCCCAAACTGCAGTGAAACTACTGTTATTATCATAAAGTACTTACGGACGCAGACAGGTGTTGTTCCAGACCACCGATGGTCTTGCTGGCAGATCCTGACCGACGTGCCAATCAGACGATATCCCAACATGCACTGGTACACCACTGTGTCACGGTAACTGGAGCCATCTCCGCTAATGTGGCCATTGACTATCGGATCTGGAGAGTCACAGTGACCAGCTAGGAGAGGCAAATGACATTAATTAATGCAGAATAATGAAAAACAACTTTCTTTAAAAGTCAGTAAAGCCGGTTCAGTTTTACCAAAGCTTCTAAATGTCTGAGGAATGACATCATAACTGCATCTGCTAATCAATATTCAAAGACTCGAGTCCGAACAATGCAGCAATTACAGAGGCACAAAAGGTCTGTTAAAATCAGTACAATTAAATTATTTCTCTGCACTCTCTAAGTGGCCTTTAAGCAGCACATCCTTTTATTATTCGTTAAACCTCAGCATGTGAATGGCAGAGCACGTCCTGAGAGTTAAGGTGAGGCAAATCAATGAATTGCTCTCAATACCATTTCAACTGTTTGGAGATCAATCACCCACTTTTCAGTCTCTCCCTTCATGTCTCTGAGCTCTATGAAGTGCCTGACTGAGGCCTAGTGCCTTTAATGTATTTGGCATTTTAACATTTTTTTCTCAAAAGAATTGATGCACTTTCTCCAGTAATAATTTATGCTGTAAAAACGCAGACAACTAGAACATTGATTATTCCGCAAAACACATTGGAAACAACTGTTGAAATAGTGCATACACTTCTGTCGCTTTTTTAACACAATCTACACAAAAATGATTACCCCAGATGTCTAATTTTATAAAAGTTGTAAAACACACCAGCTATAAATAAGGTTTTTATTGTGAATACCAAAGCTGTTTACAGCAGGAGAAATGTGAGGTTTCTTCTGAAGCAAATTGGGTTTAATGTACCATCAATTTCTGCAGCTTCTAAAGACAGAAAAGTTGTAAAATGCCAAATATTAAACAATATATATTTTTATTTACATATAAATTTAAGCCAAACTCCAAATTATAGCCTTCCCAAAATGGTGAGGAACAGTGATTTTGCTTACTATTAAAGAGACACACTTCATTCAATAAACTATAAAGAAAATTCTATAAATAAAATAAGAAAATGGATAAAAAAGCATTATGGAATTTTAATTGAATTTTTATTTTCAAGTGTTTGTGTATGTGTTTACTCAGCTTTATCACAATCACCCCATTCAGGTACCCGAATGACACTCAGCACATTTTCTCATATGGAATAAACAACAATGTAATGTTGTTTATTACAGTACAAGAAACTGCTATTTATTCTATACATCCAGGTATACTTTGCCTTTGTATGCAAGCATCATAATCTCAGAAGAACATTTACATAAAATGCATCGTGTATGAATCTTTGTCTTTGAGCATCTAACTCCAAGGCTGAATCAATGTAGTAGAAAACTAAATACACACATTTCCAGTGAAAATGAAGTCTTTACAAAAAGTCCTTGACACACCTTGATTATATCTGTACTAATATAAAGATTTTCCATCACACTACAAACCCTTTGTATTTCCCTTCTTATTACAAATGGCATTGAAAGACTGAGTCAGAGTCGTCAGTATAGATCAGTATCATAAAGAAGAGATCCTGGTGCACGACGAGATGAGTTCAAGCCTTTGATTTTATTGTGACTGCATATCATTCTAATACAGCCAATAAATCTAATACATGTGAACTCACATATTGATCAGATTGTCTGAGTGACTGAGGACCGACCACAACATCATGTAAATGTTATCGCTTGTAAACGACCTTACCCAGACACCTGGTCTCTGCGCCGCTCCACAGCCCGTTCCCGCTGCACTCCCTGACATGTGATCCCACCAGCGTGTAACCATGGTTGCACATAAAGATCGCAGTTGCTCCAAATGTGGTCAGTGTCCCCAGTTTGGTACCGAAGGGCGGAGTAGGAAGTTCCCCACAGGAGATGACTGAATAATTAAATAAATACGGTGTTACAGAAAGACACTTTGTGATATTTCCATCACACTATATACCCTATACAGAGAGATATTATGTTTCATTATGATGCAACTATGACTGTTGTATGATGCAACTACTACTGAATTTCTGTGTTTTTAAAAATCTGAATATGAGGTGAATTCTTCTGCCAAGTCTTGAGGCAAGATGAATAAAACACTACCAGACTGTCATGCTGAATTTAAAACACTGTAAATTTAGTTTCTCAATATAACACCTGGCTGAATTAGATTTCTGTCAGAAGATTTAGGATCATTTTTACTTAATATCCTTAGAGACGCCGTTTTCAAATCACTGGCCAACTTGAAGAATAGACACTTCTGTTACGTTGCCAAATCCCTCAGAGCAGCTGCAGGTCAGTTCAAACACTGGATCAACAAATGAATTGAAACTGGAGCCGAACAAAGTTTTAAAACCACTGGCCAAATGTAAAAAGAGATTTCAATTTTTAATCATTTTTTTAAACTTCTCAACTGTACACATTTCACTTTTTCATTGGCACATCATATATTATGCAACGCTACGAAATTCTGAAGCCTAATGGAAAGTTTTCAAAGCCAGTCTTCTCTCTCAGCTTCTCTTCATAAAATAAGCAGCAAAGGCACATTGCAGAGTAACTCTCCATTTATAAAGACGGTCTTTCACTACTGTCGACATACTCCCCGCATTTAGGAAGCACAGGCTGCATTCTTTTTAAAACACTTATCACGGTCCCAAGACAACGTGCAGCGGTTAATATCTTCGGGCGTTTGGAAACACATATACCCCTGGTAACTTACTTTAAAAAAAGTAGTAGCCAGGGAAATGGATAAACACTCTCTCACACCCATATGAAGCAGCGCCCCCTCAAACTGTCCCTTTCCTACTATCAAAAATACTAGACCTGTGGCACCAGTATTATGCATACTGAAGCTTCCACTCAAAACAAGTGAGAAGCAAAAGCGTTTCTAGCATAAAAGAAGCTAACTGTATTACAACTTCCTCTAACTTCCAGGGCGGGTCCACTGATTTAATAACTAATTCATGACAGGTTGGCGCAGCATTTACTCTCTTGATAGTGTGTGCATGTGTCATCTGCTCATGTAGCTGTGGTAATGTTTGGGTCTTTTTCTTTCCCTTCTGTTTAAGTGATAGCTTTGTGGATCCAGGCCACTATCAGAATGTAAGCAATGATAAAGTAGTAGCAATGTGACTGTCATGTATGTACTGCATGAATAATCTCTCAAAATAAAATCCTAGATATAGCTCCATGTGGGTTCAGTGTCATATCAAATCTTTGTCAGAAGTGAGGGTGTCGGATGATTCGGAGTAAAATAGATCTGACAGCAGCAGCTGTTGTTTTCTGTGCGTTTTCTTACTCTTGCACGTTGCTGGATCGTCTGACCCCTCCCAGGTCCCATTGGCAAGGCAGCGAAGAGTCCGATGCCCAACACCTAAATAGTAGCCTGTTGAGCATTCAAGCATCACCATAGAGCCAAACTCTCCCAGTCGACCAGAGAGCAGGCGGTAGGTCATGTGATCTGACAAGGTGCCCTCGATGCTGGGGCAGTGGACCGCTGGAAAATAAATTAACATCAACAATTAACATGCAGATCATTCATTCCTTTATGCTGGTAATTAGATTAGGAAGCAAGACCATAAAATAAAGGTTTACCTAAAGGATTCAGCCTGGTCTAAAAACAACAACATTCTGATAATATTATATCATAAAACAACTTTTTATGTCTCAGTTATTGTTAAAATCCACTTGAACTAAGAAACAGAACTCAACATCCAGTTACAATACAAGCTTTTACTCGAGCTTCTGCTGTCTTCTTGTTGTCAGCTTGTACCTTTGAACACACTCAGATCCTAGTTAACATAAAAAAACCCACTTACGTAGACATCTGGGGACTGAGGCGGTGTTACTCCAGCTGCCATCCTCCAAGCACACAGCTGTCATTTGGACTCCAGGGTCGAGGTGGTAACCGTGAATACACTGGTAGGTGACCTGGCTACCAACAGTATACTGGAAAGCATGGAAACTGCCGTTGCCAGGCGACTGGGGTATCCCACATGAAACAGCTGCCGCATCACAAAGAGAGGAGAAAAAAAAAACGAGATCCTTGTCAACTTTTTTTTTCATCACCTCTTAGATGATGAAAAATGTGTTAACATTTTTACCTTGACAAAATGGTGGTGGCGTATCCCACTGGAACAGTCCGTTGGAGTCCAGCCTACAGGTGGCATTGCTTGAACCTACCAGGCGGTAACCACGATTACAATAGAACTGAAGTCTGCTACCTGGACGGAGTTTGGTCCGATTGACCACACCCCCGTTCGCTGGAGGATCATTGATGCTGCAGTAGGCAGCTGGAGACAGGGCGAGACAAAGAAGGACAGAGGAAATAAATATAGAAATAAAATGTGTTTCTCTTTTTCTGCTTTATCAGTGCAGAACAAACTCAACAATTACCACAGCGAAGCTAAAAATAATTTAGTGCCTATGCTAAAAATAATTAGCAGAAGAGGCAATTTGAGGTTATCACAGTTTTTCATAAAAAGAAAAAAAGGGTCTAGAGGCATGATGGCATTAATACTAACACAATAAAATAAAAGCGAGACAACAAAGGCCATCTATGTCCCCTCTAGCCTTACAGCGTATTTGAGTCGTCAACATGTGTGAAGAATTTACAAGGGCAAACAGAACACCCTCAAACTGGTAGATAGTGAAGTACTTATTCTAAATTGTGTCCAAGCAACACAAGTCCACAGTGTAAAATCATAACTGCTCGAGCATTGAGAACAATCTAAACATCCAGCAGGACACGCCACTGTGGGCCTCTTGGCTCTCCCTTCCCTGTCCGATGTGGTCGTTGCTTCACCTAATTTTGGCTCTCCTCTCTTTTGGCTTCACATTGGTTGAATGACATTCCCTCTCAGTTCAGGACAACAGAGTCACTGTGATTTCCATTTTCATCGCTAAACCTTTCTCTTCAAGAAGCATCTGATGTCTCCTTCTCTCCAGTGAGCCACGGGGCCTCGGTTGCACATTTCTACTGCTCTGAAATCAATCTGTTCTATCCCAACCACTACTTTTATTTATTTTTTTCCACCTTATCATCACACTTCTCTCTAACACGATCATTCTGTGGTTGTGGAAATATTCCGTGAGAGGATGAAAGCCCAGTCTTTCAATTTCTTGCTACTGAATGCTTATGATTTTAATATAGGGACATGAACTCCTTTTGGATAAGATTTTATCTCAAGGCCTCCATATCAGAGGATCACTTGTTGTTTATTATTATAGTGCACTGGCAATTTCATTGGGACAGTGGAGGGTTGAAATGACTTCCTTTTCAGTCTGCAAGACACATACAGATTTGAATTCCTCCAAGACAGACAGATGCAGCACTTTATTAATCCCAGTGGGAAACAGTGGAAGGAAAAAGTTCCTGTCAAACAATATATCGAGATTGTTCAAATTGTGCATAAGCAGACAGGAGAATCAGAACAGTCGGGATAGGACAGAAAGGACTGTGGCTTCATCCTCCAGCTGCAGGATCATGGATAATGTTGAGATATAAAGAATGACATGTGCTGTATCGGTTGATTGCTTAGTAGAGAGTTTCATCTAAATGCCATAGCCTCCTCAGAAGTCCAGCTGTCACCTCTGCTTACTATATCCAGCTCTACAAGTCTTACAAATAACTACTCTTTGTATCAGAAAGCCTTCCCACACCATCTTCTCCAAGACTACTTTTGACCAGAGCAGCTGATATCTTCATTGCTTCATTGCTGGTCCTACTGCCTTAATATGCAGCTTAATCTGAGCTATGGGCTGTTTCACAATTGGTGTCTTTAGTATGATATTGATAGTATTTCTGTTTGCTTTACAAACAACCAAATATCTTCCATGATCCAGATATATTCTACTTTAAAATGCACACTATGGTAA
Organism: Pseudochromis fuscus; assembly: GCA_900323345.1. Taxonomy (NCBI): domain Eukaryota; kingdom Metazoa; phylum Chordata; class Actinopteri; family Pseudochromidae; genus Pseudochromis; species Pseudochromis fuscus. Next base: position 33,822 of record OOFC01032813.1, on the reverse strand, counting down.
TGAAAAGTCGTTTTAAATGCCCTCATTTATAATTAACACTTTTTACATTACTTTCATGGTTTTTAATTATCTGTGTGCCACCAACACACCTCCTTGACACATTAACTAAGTTGTATATTTTAATTTTGGTTTCATCTCTAATAGTTTTAGATGACTAATATGACGCCCTAAATGTTTATGCATAAAAAAGCTTTGTTCTTAGTAGTGCTGCAAATATATCCTGAGAAAGATATTATTTATACAGTTACCATAACTGTTCTGCCTTTAATATTTTCTGTATAATTGTTTGTATTGTATTGTTTGTGTTTTGTATTGTATTTTATTATCATTTAGTACTTCATCGTCTTTTATTTTGAAGAGGCTGGTTAGGGAGGAAGTTGTGACAGGAAGTCAGCCATACTGTTTTTCCTCTCGTCCGCTGCCATCTGCCCTTTGTTTGTTTACTTTGACATCATCGTCTCTAAGTTTTACTTTATTTACATGAGCAGTATTTTTTCCTTTATTTGTAGCTAAAAGAAATGTGAAATTTGTTCATGATTAGAGATTCGAATGATAGTGGATTGATCGCTAAACAGCAGCTATTTCACTCATATTTTCTCTGTGTTTAAGCTAACTTTAGCCATATTTTGCACTATGCTATGGGTATTTTTCTCGTTGTGTTTTACAGTTTTATTCTGTTTTGGAAACATTCATGGAGCAATAAATAGGAGCTATGGACGCTACATCCTGACTCTGCACATGTTTTCCAAAGGAGTTAGACTTACTGCTAAATTGTGTTAGATACACACAAGGAGAGCAGGATAATAGCTGATACCTTCTTAAAACTTAGTAACTCCCATTCTTATTTACGACCTGACCAAAGTACTCCCCCCATATGCATTCAAGCAGAAAAACATAGAGAGGCAGAAGGAGAGGAGCAGAATTTCAAAGTGAAGCATGTACACAAGTGATGAGGCTATCACAGCTTTCAGGAAGGTCAGTGGATGAAATAAATGCCACGCAATTAAGGAGACTGGCACCAAGGTCATTTCACAGCTAAACACAGCACTGAGAATGTAAAGACTGGTAAGAAAAATGTAGCTGCAATCATTACAGTCCAAGCTGTCACCCCCTCCGTCCCCCCTTCTCTACAAACACACATTTGTACAATATTTCTAAGAACCCGTAGGTGTAATGGATTCCCGCTCCCCTAACCCTAATCATATCAGCCTGTAGAGGCAGACGTCATAAGTAACTGAAAACATACATATACAATATATATTGTACGATATGTGTTTTTTGCTTCAATATAAAACACACCAGAGCATTAATAATGTATTCTAAGTGAAAAATCTCAACCATAAATTTCTGTTCTCTGCATAGCTGCTGTTGTCAGGGCTATACAGCACCGTGGGGAAAAGACAATACTATTACTTGAGGCCATTGTGCTGATATAACGCACAGACTTGAAATACATCACACAATTTTTCAGTGTAGAGAGCCAGGAGACTGACCTTGTGACTAACTTCTTTCAAGCCCAAACAGGATCAGTGTCACAGTAAATTACATTTTCTATGACTGAGATTGGTGGTCATCTGCAACAAATTCTTAACAAGTTGAAACCCATTATTAAGGGGTGGCTTAGAAAAGAAAAACTCATAGGCTAAATCTAACAAAGCTAAGAGAACACTACTGTGTTGACAGCAAAGTGCAGATATAACACTCAATATGGCACAAATTACAAGCTGGAGGTATGAGTTCTCTTTTGCTTGTAAGCATTCAAAAGAACACTTTCTAAATGATCATTGCAGACCATCCCACGGCCTGAACGCATTATATTCAAGAGGAAAAAGGCATTTGGATGGTTTATTATTCACACTGGTAGTCAGGATGCATGCATTTTCATGCACTGTGTGCAAAAGCAAAGACTAAGCAGAGGAGACAGTTGTCAATCCTCATGATACAGTAGGAAGCTTTGCCTTGAAATATCACACTGTAGGCTTTCTACCTGACATGTCAGTCCTGACATTGGTTAATAATGGAACTATAAACTTTATTATTCAAAACACACAAAGAATGACATTGACAGAGAAGCTTCATATGCTGTCTTGCATATAAATTCTCTCACATGCTGCACAGAAGCTTTAATATACAGCAGATGCATGGATATGTAAAACAGCTCACATTCAATTCTACCAAGGTCGTAAGGTGGCCAAATGAATGATGGTTAAAAAAAATAAAAAAAGGACAGATATTGGATGTACCTGAGTATCGTATCTTGAATCCTCTCTTGTTGGTTGCGTGGTCAGTGGACCATCGTAGGTAGAGCTGGTTTGTTTTAGATGTGAAGTTCAGCTGAGATGAGTGGTTACCGCTCAGAGCGACAAGCAAAGGGCTTTGTCCCGAGGATCCTGGTGAATCAAATGAATGAACATTCAGAGCTGCTGCATAGACAAGACAATGCAGATCTCATGTGTATGCATTTATTAAGAGACATGCAATGTAGTAATTTATTGTGGTCTGTGTGTCGGTTGAAGAGAAACCCTAACCATGGCCACATGTGTGTATTCTTGGGATCCTCCAGATGAATATTAACCTAATGTGAGGTAGAAATGAACAATATACTGCGGTCAGAATATGTTTCATTGTTTCTGAGATAGGAGGCACATGAGGGTGACAGTGTCATTAACTTGCTAAGTACCTCCCAAATGACTTGTTGTAGATGTATTCTGACTGGAGCATATTGTTTAGTTCCCTCACAGGTTTATAGACCACAACCCTCCACCTGTGTGAATGTCTGTTGCCTGAACCAAGCAGTGAATCCAATCCTAACAAAGTATTCTCTTGGTTAGAAAGACACAGAAACCATCTATGTATTGTTTTTAGTTTTCCTTCTTTGAATAGCATTTATTAAAATGTTTTTCTCCAAATAGTCTACATAACACCTATTGACATTTTGTTCCTTTCAACAATGCTACAATAAATCAGAAACAACCCCAGTCACAGCCGCCTACTCAACAATGATGCCATTGCTGTTGGCAACATCAAAGGCAGCTGGAGTGTGTTTAAGACCAGGCAAGATAAATACAAATAGACAGCTGAGTGGGATACACACATTAGTTGCATATATGCTCACCCTGCTTGTGAATTCCAAAACAAATCCCATATTTCAAAAGCTGGTAAGATCTAATTTGTGTTTTGCTGGCTTGTTATGATGCTTGTTTTGTTTTTCAAACTACGTTGTGACCACTGTGAATAGGCCTTGATGATTTCAAGATATAGATATTAAGAGTCTAGTAAAAAAACAAAACAAATACAAAACATTGTTAGTTGTCACTGGGTGATTTTACCCAATATAGATTTAGAAAGTTACATAAAGTTCTTATTATACACTGTAAACAACAATGAATTAATAAAGAAGAACGCTAACACACACATACACGCATGCATACACATACACAACGCACACATACACACACAGACTAATCTGAACACTTCTAAATGTACTGTTACACAACCTACTTGGAAGTCCTGGGGGGTAAATTCCCTAAACCACAAATGAGAATTAACTGATGCTACTTTTCCATAAACAAACATGAATTAAAGCTACATTTGAGTGTGTGTCTGTGTGTGTGTGTGTGTAACAAATAGAGAAAAAAAACATTGTGTACCATCAAAAATCTCCAGTTCGTCAAACTGCTTCTCACTGTGGAACATCTCTACATAGATGTTGATGGTGTAACCTGAGAAAAAGAAATAGGACAAAATTATTTGCAGATACATACAGATTTGCTGCAATAAAAACAGGGACACAGGGATGAAAATAATTTATGTTAAAATGGCAAAATGCACGCATGTATATACTTCCTGTCTTAAAATCCCTACTTAAAACACTGACAGTCTCTAACATGTACCATCCCTCACACTGTATAATCACAATAAACACATATGGATCAATAAACACATAATTACTGAAGGGTATATAATCCCACCAGCTTTTATACACTCATCGCCACACACTGTACCTGGAACCATGCGTAGCAGCCAGGAGCAGGTCTGGCTGTTTGGATAGTTGCTGGGGAATCCGGGGCTTAGTATCACACCTGATGATGAAAACCTCTCCTCATTGGCCGGGCACTGGGCTGGAGAGGGGGTAACAGACAACAGCCAGTCAGAAATAATAGAACTGTGGAAACTGAGAAAGTTTTTATTCATTTTTTTTAAACCTCACTTCCAGTATGTTGTTTGCCTTCATGCTTCTGTCATGTGAAAAAGTATGTTGTATGCTGGATTGCCTTTGCTGTTAAAATGTGAGTATATATTAGCCTTGAGCATAAGTGAGACACAGCCACAGCCTTTACTAATATTTTGGTGACATAGCTGTTTAGACAACAGCATTAAACACAAAGGGGCAACATCTTTTTACAAACGTGGTGTCTACTTTTTCTTCTGTTTGATAATGCGAAGGAAACTCTGTTGATTCCACATGATGATGACACCTGACTGTCACTTCAATACTCAGCTGCAGAACAGCAACAAGTCATTTTCTCAAAAGAGCAATTTAAATCAATATTCATTTGTCTCATAAAAATACCCAGCACAACTATTACCAGCACTTCCACTGTTGGAAGTGTATTATCTTTCCTGAAGTCTCTTTTATCTTCAAATCCAACATGATTGCCACAATGACTCATTTCAGCACAATAAGTCCAGTGCATGTAACTGTTAGAATGAAACAATCTTAATTGTAGATTTTAGTTTAGGAACAGACAGAAAACTATAGATTAAAGGGCACCTCTGTAAATTTTACACATCAATATTAGTTAAGTATTCACGTGGAGAACCATTCAGCCGCTGTGAACAGCTGATGATGATATATCCTGTGGCTGTGGAGAAAAATGTGCCAACAAAACTGAGGGGCTTGAAAGATGTGGGTGTTTACCAGGATGGGATGGTATTACATCTAGAATCTGTGCTTGTGATGAATTAAACACCTCATTGGGACATCTCAACTTTATACAACACAACTTCCTGTCTGACACTTTAACACTTTGAACAGTTCAGGGTCTTTTCATATGATTTTCACACAGACATACACACACTCTGTGTATTGTTTAGACTTTCCTTACCTTGACATGTTGGCGGCGGGCCTTCAAATATCAAATGGGAATTGAGTTTACACATCAGCTCTGCCTTTCCAACCAGAGTGTATCCAGGTAAACAGCGATACTTCACAATATCACCTACACAGGGTGAAATAATAAAACCATCTGTTAAGTCATCATCAAACATTTATAAAACCAAGCTGGCTGTACAAGCTAAAGCCCCCAAGCCTTAACATATTAAAGACTATGTTCCAACTTTCAATACATTTCTTTTTGCTTTGCTTCTACCAAAGGATTTTAATAAAATAAACAACCCTGCCCACCCAAGACACTTCGACACTTAGATGTGCCATATTCTGAAAAAGACAAATTAAAAGCAGGTACATCCTACATTCAGACATTTTTTCTACTTTACATATTTCCTACAGACTTTAGACTTGGTTACCAGATGGAAATGAATCTCTTTGTAGATCCCTTAATAAAATAACAGATCTTCATAAGTGTTTTGTTTATTACTAAAAAAGAGTGACGTTGAATGCACAGCCAAAAATGGTCCTGAACTGAGTACAATTTTACTTTATATGAAGCCTGTGGATTTTGTCCCCATCTGTTCATCTGGTTTCTAGTGGGAGACAATCTCTTTATAACAAGTAAAGAGAGTAGAGAGCAGGAGCAACAATTCCAGCAAACTCTCCAAACGTGGTGTGTTATATAAAAATGGACTTGAAAAATCTTGACAAAACTGTCCTTTTAAGTTTATTTTTTGTCAGTAGACCAGATCAGTGTTGCTTCTGTTGCTAAATTTTGAGAAGTACAGTTTGACAGGCTTGCCATCTTAAAAGGGGTGGAGATTTTCCACCTGTCAGAGAGATGTAATGGATGCCTTAAAGCTTTGTCCGGGAGACATAGAGCGCCTCACAGCATGGGGCAAGAAGTAAAAAATTGTTGAACACAACAAACAAGACCATTCAGCCTTTTCTTGAACTTGTTCAAACATTGTGTAATTGGCGATCAGATCAATCGTAAAGCTTGTTGCATCTCTGAGGTATTTCACTCTGCCAGGTTTTGTGAATGTAAAATTCACCTGCACGCTAATGTTCTGAGCAATTTAAAATTTTTGTACCCATTATTACATCAAACTAGCTCTTCTTGGTTTTTACTTGACCTCGGAGTCTGACTGGACTAAGATGATCCAGTTGTGTAGTAAAAACAGAAATCATTCGACATGACCTTTATGCAGTAAATTGGAATAGGACCGTCAATCCATATCCTGTTAGGGACTCTAGCTCATGCAAATTTTGAAATCTGAAAATGAAGGCTGATGAAGTCTTGACGATTGTGGGATTAGGCTAATACCCAGTTAATATATTTTCAAAAACGCAAAAACAAAATGATGCAAAAAATACATAAAAATGGACAAATCACTAAACCTACAACTAACGTCTGAACTCATAGAAAAAGTTTACATATCAGAATGTAACTTTCCTGCTGTAACACTGGAAGAGTAAATTGATCTTGCTGGAGTTTAATGAAATGTCTGCCTTTTTTCTCAAAATTATAGCTTCTGTTGATCTAAAAGGTCACTGACAAGAGTGAGTGGCTTTGTGCAAATCACATAAAATGGGGCTGAAGGAAACTGGAGAACTTGACAAGCCATTATTTCTACCAAAATTAATGTTCATGAAAACCTTGGAAGAACATGTATTGGAGCCCAAAGGTCTGGGGCAACCAGTAAATTTAAATATCAATCTAAAATCTGTAAGTAAACCTGTAATAATCCCAGAATTTGGTGATTCAACACACAACAATGGTAAACTGATTACATTTAAATAGCACCTTTGTATCTTAGCTTAGATCTAGGCATCGTTTTTTGCCTCACAAGTTACTCATTCACACTCAGGTACAAGGTGCTACCTAACACTGGGAGCAACTTAGGGTCCAGTATTGTCCTTGAGGACACTTCAACATGTGGACAGGAGGAGCTGAGGAACCACAGACATGAATCGTGGGTGACTCATTTATGTATCCAAAGTACAATGATACAAAGCAGAAGTGATCAGACCATCAGGAGATCAATATATATATAAAGGTTTGTTCAGTGAGAAACAGAGAAGTATCACAGATGCAGAATTTTCTAGATAGGCGATGCAAGACTTCACTCAGCAAAAAGACAGTCAAAGGAAGGCTGTCTGCTAATGGTCCCAGAGGATGAGTACAAGCAAAAAGGCTTACACTTAGGGTGGGCCAAGACACACCAGCATTTCACAACAGATGACTCATTTACTGATGAATTCAAGCTGGATATCACTGGCAGTAACAGAAGGGTGTAAATAAGGAGACAAACAGGAGGAGAAAATGATACTGCAGTGTATCAAACCCACAGTGAAACATGGTGGTTAGAAAGATCTGGATTTCTGACTGTGGAGTTATACACCTGCATTGAACTGACTCCACCCTGACCAAGGACAAGTATCATGCAGAGGTTCAGAGACACAGTACATCCTCTAGTTTGCATCTTTGTGGAGGATTCAAATTACAGCATTTTTTATAATTTTATTATTTCACTGTGGCCTGGCAGATTTGTGGCCTAAAGAGGCGCATTAGGAATCACTGCTGTAAAAAAGGCTCTCACATTTTGGTAGCCAAAGTTTAAAGATTTTGGTGAGTGAAGAAACTATGCCAAGAATTAGGAATGATTTTGCAGAATATGACTTTCTTTTGTGACTATAGCCACGCTTTGTTTTATTTCTGTGCATCTCAAACACAGACACAACCACAGAGGTACACCGAGTAGATTTTATTAACAAGTGGCTCAGTATCACTAATAAAGCAAAATGAAAACAGTGGCAGAGTATCATTAGTGTGCCACATTTAGATTATGCATTTGCAAAGTAATGTGGCCCATTAATGAAGTAATCAATCAGCAGAATAATGACCTACTACAAGCTTGATCAGGTAGTTCGTCATTTTGATCTTGTGATGTACGACATTAGATAAGGTTGATAATCCCTAATTTTGAAGAATGTACCAAGCAGTATTATTAAGAAGAAATCTTGTAAATTACCATTTTTTTTCATGCAAGTATGCAGGTTTAGTTGCTTTTGTATCAATTAAAATGTTGCTTATATTGTTATAGTGATGGGTTGTTTATTTTTTTATTTTTTTAAATTGTCAAGATTTTTTTGCTATATCATCATGCAATAATTATTTATCAGGACCATTACCTATCTGGAAGTCTTCATCTTCATAGATCACCTCTGCATTTTCCACAGCAGGTGGAGGATGGCATTTCTTCAGGCGGTACGCTGGAGTTAGGAGAAAACAAATGTTAATCCAAAACGCACCTTTTAGCGTTGGTGTGGAGAAAAAAAAGAATATAATGAAGTCTACAGCACTGTTGTATTTGCATATTTATGATGGCTGGGTTCAAGGGTGAGTTCAAAGAGTGATTGTTATCGCACAAATACATAAGTATATCTTATAAACAAAGATGCAAGCTTCGCTGTCTTTGTTTGGAAGCATACTGACAGCATTACAATCAAGTAATTCAGTTGCTTCTTTGAAAAGCAAATCCAGGTGGAAAAAGGGACGGCAGATTTGATTTGCAGTCTTTATTATTTCAAATATCCAGGCAGTTCTTCATGTGTCATTGTATCATGTTATGATAGAGGATAAGACATAAAGTTCCTCTGACTGTCCCAGCTGACAGACACTGCAAGACTGTAATGATTCACCAAAGCAGAACCACAGCTTTTTGTTGTGTGTATTGTCGTGCATCTCAATCTAATGGAACATTAAAATAAAGTGTATCTCTTTAATTCTATTTTTAAACACATTTTTATTTTATGTATTTCATGTTTACTTCTCCTTGAACCATCACCTTATCATGGTGGAGGAGGTTGAGAGCCATAATGACCTTAAGAGCTATGCTGTCGGGGGCATTTTGCCTCCGCCACAATCTGCCTCCCATGGCAGATTGTGGCGTGCTGGAAAGTGCCCTGAATGGGGACTACATTGTTCTACAGGGAGACTTCAATGCGTGGGCAACAACAGCATGACCTGGAGGGATGTGCTTGGAAGGAATAGCCTGCCCGATCTGAACCCAAGCGATGTTCAGGTATTGGACTTCCTTGCTAGTCGTAGTTTGGCTATAACTAACACCATGTCCTAGCATAAGGATGTTCATCAATCCACTCGGCACCAGGACACCCTAGGTCTCCAGTCAAAGATCGACTTTGTAGTCATATCATCAGATTCGAGGCTGTATGTTTTCGATTCACAGGTGAAGAGGGAAGCAGACAGACGAACTGACCCCCACCTGGTGGTGAGTTAGATCAGATGGCAGAGGAAGAACCTTGCAGACCTGGTAGGCCCAAACAAGTAGTGAGGGTCTAGGAACACCTAGTGGAAGAACTGTCAAAATGATCTTCAAATCACACCTCCTGCAGAGCTTTGACTGCATCCCAAGGGTACTGGGGAACATTGTGTCCGAATGGACTTTGTTTTACTCAACCATTGGCGAGCTGCGGTCTCAAGGTTAGCTGGGACCAGCCATGGCAGTAATCCTCAAACCTGCTGGTGAACACCAGATGTGAGGGGAGCCATCAGGTTGAACAAAGATGCCTACAGGGCGTGGCTGGCTTGTGGGTCTCTGGCAACAGCTGAGCGGTGCGTGGCTATGGCAACCGCTGAGGCAAAAACTCAAGCGTGGGAGGAGTTCTGTGACTTGATGGAGGAAGACTATTGATTGGCTTCAAGAAGGTTCTTGTAAATCATTTGGCTCCTCAGGGGGGAAGACGCCAACTTGCTCATACTGTTTACAATGAGGAGCTGCTGATGTCAACTGACATAACTGGTTGGTGGAATGAATGCTTTGAGGAGCTCCTCAAACCCACCAACACATATTCCAAGGCAGAAGCAGAGCCGAGAGGTCTGGGGATGGAAGGTTCATCTCCAGGGCAGAAGTCACTGAGGTAGTGAAGCTATTCCATACCAGTGGAGCCTAGGGGGTTGATCAGATCCACTCTAGGTATTTTAAGGTTCTGGATGTTGTATGGCTGACTTTGGTTGACATGCCTCTGCAACACTGCGTGGACATTGGGGCAGTGCCTTTGGAGTGGCCAACTGGGGTGGTGGTTCCCATCTTTAGGAAAGGGGACCAGAGTGGTTGTTACAATTACAAGGGGGTTATACCAGCTCTTTTCCCCCATGCTAGGGTGCTAGAGAGGGCAAGGGACATTTCCCAAGCAGTCCATGTGTTTTGTGGATTTGGAGAGGGCTTATGACCACGTCCCTGGGGGCATCCTGTTGGGGATGCTCCAGGAGTATGGGGTGGATGGCACCAAAGGGTGCTAGTACCAGGAGTACTGGTTCATGTAGCAGTAAGTAGGACCTTACTGCCAGTGAGGGGTAGATTCTGGCAGGGCTTCCCTTTGTCATCAGTTCTGTTCATAACTTTTATGGACAGAATTTCTAGGTGCAGTCGGGTATGGTAGCAGGAGGATCTCGTTTGTGCTTTTCATGGACAATGTTTTCCTCTTAGCTTCATCGTGCACTCCAGGCTGGGGCGGGGGAGTCCTACCTCAAGTGGAGGAGTTTAAGTATCTCAGGCTCTCGTTCACAATTGGTAGGCAGATTGGGGTAGCGTCTGCAGTGATGTGGATGCTAAACCAGTCTGTTGTTGGTGAAGAGGGAGCTAAGCCGGTGAAGCTCTCAATTTACCGGCTGATCTATGTTCCAACCCTCACCTATGGTCATCAGTTCTGGGTAATGACCAGAAAGAATGAGATACAAGCAGTTGTGATGAGTTTCCTCTGCAGGGTGTCCGGGCTCAGCCTTAGATATAGGAGATAGGGTGAGGAGTTTAGTCATCCAGTTAAACTGCTCCATCTACACATCAAGAGGAGCCAGTTAAGGTGGTTGGGGCATCTGGCATAAGGATAACTCCTGGGTGACCCCCTGGGGAGGTGTTTTGGCATGTTTATCCAGGAGGAGACCTCAGGGCCAACCCAGGACAGGTTGGAGGAATTATATCCCTTGGCTGGCCTTGGAACGCCTTGGGATTCCCTCAGAAGAGCTGGTGGAAGTGGCTGGGGAGAGGGTTGTTGTGGCTTCCTTGCTGAGGCTGCTGCCCCCGTAACGCGGACCCGGATAAGCGTAGGAAGATAACTACGAGTACGAGTATGGGATATGACTTTTAGTGAATTTTATTTTCCATCTTATGTTCCATTTCATCCACCTTTATCTTATAGTATTATACAGTGGGTGGTATTTTGTTTATGTGAAGCACTCAACGCAAGTACTCACTTAACTGTAAAACACTTTCTACTGCATTTTGACTACTATTACGATTACTTTGTTTTATCTGTAGTTTTTCATGTTTCCTCTTGAGTTTTTTTGAGGGTGTGTCAGGTCTTTAGGTAACTTAAGCCACCTTCACACATGCTGCTCTGACAGCTGAAAATGTAAAAGACCAGATTCTGGCAGTCACAAAGGATAAAGAAATAAAAGCACAAAACAATAATTTCAGTATAAACTGAAAGAAAATTAGTATCAAATCTCATATCTCATTCTCAGTCTGTCAGTACGGCCTTACGGGTTCAAAGAAATGTTGCATAAGAAAAATTCACAAGTGTACAACAGTGTCAAACTTTGCCAGAAGCTAGAACAACTAGAAGTGAATTCACCCTCCAAGAAATTATTCTCTGTCACCTTAATAACAAACACAAGAAAACAATGACAAAACCATCATGAACAATTTAAAAATATTTTTCTGTTTCTCTACCTGCATACTAAGGGAAAATGGGATTTTTTTTAGTAGCTAAGTAAATTAAAAACAAGCTAAGTACATTTAAAACTAAAATTAAAAACCAAGAAGTGTTGGTGATGATTCCATACACAAAAAGAAAAGTCCTTGACCAATAAGGTGGAGGACTGCATTCTTTGTAACTGGTGCTGTGTAATTTTAACAAAACTTGGAGTCCAAATAAGAAAAGCTGGAACTCAGAGTGGGCACATTACCAGAGATTCCTTAGAAAAGGTTCTCTTGACGTAAAAACATCACAAGAGATACTCCTATTCACAGATATGAACATGTTTTTTCCTACAAAATAGTGAATTGTAAGAAGACACTAATGGAAAAGAGTGAAAGAAAAAAGATAGATACTCTAAGATCTAGCTCAGTACGTTTCACTGCCGACAGCTCATGTCTTTGAGCTATGTGCTGGATGTACCAAAACTACATCAATTCTGAATAAAATCTATTTTAAATGAGGGAATTAGTTTGATGTTTAAAATTGTAACAATATAAAGACACATCAGAAAGAGAAAAACTTTTTCATAAAGTTACCATGGAAGTTGAGAATGAAGAACCCTCCAGTTGAAAAGTCAGAATGAAAGTGGATCAGGACCTTCAAGCTGGTGCTGTAAGCTGATTCTAATGCTGTGTTGCCACTGAAGACTCCCAGCTGTGAGCTGGACGCATCTGGACCATCCCTAAAACAGTGACAGTGAGACAGAAAACAAACGTTTAAACTGGAAGTTAGATGCATTAAAACTACTGAGAGTCATAAAGAGAGGAACCATAGTCACATAATACACGGCAGAAAGGTAACTGCACAGATACTACACTGTAAACTGTTTTTCTCATTTACTTTAACTCTGCATACATTACTTTGCACTCAGAGAGCACAAACCACCACTAAGACATAATCCAGCTGGATTATGGTTTTTGCTTTTTATTTCAGACAGAAAGAGATTTTCTGATGTTGTCCAAAATGTAATAATTTGTTCCTTAGGAAACACTCTATATGCCTCTATATCAGTAATGTTACCAACAGATGGACAGACAGGTGAAAACATAACGTCCTCTGCAAAGATAATGACATACACAGCACTGTGGCAGGGACAGAGAGTTCTCTACACACAGCACATAAGCCAACAATGCCAAAAACATTAGCAACAAAAACAACAAAGTTTTAATATGAATAATTATTTTGTGTTGTGCTTAAGATAAGTAGATATCAGCAAGTGATATAAATACAGTCAACATGTTAAATAATTAAAACAAAGGAAAAGCAGATGTCTGGTAAGTCCACGTGCTTGTTCTTTTAAGGGGCGGCAGGAATATTTTAGGTTTTTCTTTGTTTTTTTTTCACCCATTTCAAACAAGTTCATTGAACAAAGCTCACAGATTAAAGGCTTAACTTCTCTCATTAAATATTGAGTGTTGTTGAAAGGTTACATTTTCCAGCGTTCCTAAATGCCCAGTTTTAGGTTTTTAATGAACATGCCATTGGATTAAACAAGGGTTTTAAAATTTTAATTCATGAAGAGTGCCTGAGATCTCTTGGCTCCTCAATAATTCAAGGTCTTCTGAAGGTGTTGGAGCTCATTTGGAGGATCAAAATGCGCTATTTGGGTCAATTACATCAAAACTGAGCTGGAGTTTTGTGGCTCTATTTTTACTTACTGAAAAACACACAAACCTAATAGCAGTGTTTTTCTCCGCTTCAAAAGCACATATGGTTTAGTTTATTAAAAGATGTATTCGGAAGCTGTATCTATAATTTACATTTATTTTTGAAAAGAAGAAATTCTGCAACTGCACAGAGAAAACTTTGTTGGTTTGTGACCTTTGTGAAATTCATTTAATGAAGTCACTGCCATCAAGGCATGAGAGGTGATCTTGTGAGCAAAAAAAATTACTGTGAGAATAACACACCAGCAACACTTGCTGAGACAACATGGTCAAAGAATAGTGAACGAGGCGCTCTCCCACATGGACTTGGAGTGTGCCTCGCCTGTGGAAGTGAAGATTAAAAATAAGTTTGATTTATTAAGATTTAGTGCTTCCTATTTATCTTCCCTGTCTGTCTACTACAGGTGATTGACACAAGCACAGTGCAGCTGAGAATAGGGTGGGATTGGGAGGAATACATTAACAGAGTGATAGGGGCTGACATGATTTACCACCCTACAAATCGCTTATTTTTTTCTTTTCCTTACAGTGAAACGCTCCATTATAGTTGAGTGCCATCATTTTCAAGCTTGTATGATTATACAACTTTTTCCTCACTGAATAACATAGACAACCTCTATAAATTGTTGATTACTGCAAAATTGATGTTTTCTTTCTCAGATATCCACCACTAGGACAGATTAAATAATACGTTAAAGACCATAACTACACAAAATATTGCTAATAAAATTATTTTTTTTAGCACTGCATTTGACTGAGTGTGTAACATTATGAACTACTGTCTTGCTCTGATGTTGGATCCATCGCCTGCTGTTAGCAGTGGTTCAGTGTATTAGGCAAAGAGCCAAACACAACTGGTGGAAGACCACAAAAAACAGTTTGGCTTCAATCCCTGACATCTGGGTGCAGCTGCTGTCACACAAAGCCCCAGGGGATACAGGCCAGAAACCAGCAAACACACACCACTGAGATATAGTGTACACCGGACTAAATACATCCCACACAAGTCTGATTACTGAGAACAGAGCAGACTGGTGTAACCACAAAGAGCAGCCAGAACAACTGAACGATCAACAAAGTAAAAATGCAGGCTGCTCAGTTCGTATAAGTTATCTCATTGATTTGTTTAAATGCCACTTAAGATTGTAAGAGTCAGCTGTTACAAATGGTATTTGCAGAAACTCATTGTTAGGCCTGAACCAAAGGATTGGTCTATGGATGCATTACTCTATATACTATTCTATGTTAATTTCTCAGCAATTGTAACACACACAAAACAACAATAAAGTAACTATAGTAAATATAAAATCCTTGGTCAACAGTTTTCCACTGTTATTGTATTTTTTTTTTTTAATTTTCTGTTATCAGTAATGGCTCGCTTTGATCTGCTTTTTCAGATCCAATATGACTCATTTTGTGATTGAACTCCTAAAGTTTACCATGAAAAGTTTCATATTAAATTTAAATTATGCTCCCAATCAATTTCTTATTAACCCAGCGGCTCATACGGGGCATACTGTGTCTCGTCTGACTTTTTGTCCAACTGAACTCGAAAATCCAAACAGTCAAATGCCCAAATCATGACAAAAGCGGTGGCCCCAATCTTATACTCTTATGAGTTCAATTAGATAATGTCAGTTATGCCGTTTTATTAACAGTTCGCCGCTGACGCATATAATTAAAAGTATTCCATATACAAAGTCCTTCATTAAAAAAGTTTCAGGAGGCCCGTGTACAGGTCCTGAACAGGATGTAGTTTTCTGTAAACTTATTGTACTAGTCACATTGTCACATCTTTCCACATTTGTTTCAAAAAGTCAGAAAGAATTTTAAGGAGGAAATATTTTACAGGAGAATGTTTGACATGACGAGTATTAATGCCAGTAAAATCTATTTACATGACTATAATGTGGTTGCTGTAGACATTTGGATCAGCCACTCTAAATCTGTCTAAGACCCTGGAAGGTAGATGGTATCCCACTGGGTCTGAGAAAAGCAGTCATCTCTTCAGTGTCAGCCCTAAGTCACTTCCCAATATCTTCATGTGTTTGAGTTATGGCCGGATCGAGTCGTCTTGTATACGCTCATCTCACATTCCAGCTTTCTTTTGGTGCAATGCAATCTGCGAATGTGATTTTACATTTTGTTTCAAAAACACATGAATCACCAAAATAAATTTGCTACTGCAAAATAGCTCAATACCACGGCTCTCTATAGCTAAATCGAAGGATCTGCTAGTTGGCGACACCGAAAGCGAGTAGTCAGCGACTGTGAATTTATTCTTTATCCACTGCTGCATTTCAGCTATCTATTCCCCAGAGCTTGACTCTTGAGTCTGGGAAATAAAGCCTGACCTCACCCAGACACTAAAAACACCTACCCTAAACTAAACTAACCAAAAGATGGTACGGATCAAACCCTACTCAATCTTAATTTTCCACTGAATAAATGTGTTGTTCAATGTTATTTTTGGCAGGAAACATGATGCAAAGTAAAACTATTAAGTGAAAAATTTCTCTCAGACTGACCCAAACCAGCTGAGTCCCGCTGGATTTGCAAACCCAGCTCTGCCACTCTTTTCATTACATTTCCCACTCCCCACTGAATCTCATCATTACTTCCAGAGTTCCCGAGCCCTCTCTAGGTCTCCGTATAGCCATGGTACTGAGTTAGATTGAATTGGTCAGTGGTCCCATTGTAAATGCATTACTCTCACACTCCCTGTATTACACTCTTACCTCCACACTGAATCCCATTATTACTCTAGGAGAGTCTGTGTATGCACAGAGTATACATGTGTGTATGTATTATACATTATATCTATGAAGCTGTGCATTATCTGTATCACCCATGCCATATACAGATCCATATGGATTTCTGTGTGTCTCCTTTTACAATAAAGTCAAAAACAACTGGCACATATTGGTAGATAACCTTGTAAAGGAAAGACTGCGTTTGTATAAAGTAAGATATGAAAGGAATATTGATGCAATCAAAACCAGGGATAAGGGTACCGGCAATAAAATATATGCTAAAACTATGCTTGAGACTGTGTGTATGGGTTTGAGAGAGACACAGATGAATACAGAAGTACAAGTTGACACAACTTTACCATCTTCTTATTAGTGTGCAGAGAGCAGTCAAGATGTACCTTAGATGATGCATTAATAAGACACTTATGTATATGTATTTCTGCATGTGTGTGTGTGTTTCGTAAAAGTTCAAGTGTGAAAGTACCCAGACTCACCAGACAGCGATGTAATCAGTGACAGGCTCTGTCTGCAATAAGGTGAAGTTGATATAAACTCCGTGTCCGTGGGGAACAGTGATGAGCCAGCTGCAGTCTTGGGAGTTGGGGTATTCGCTGGGATACTGAGGTGAATAGATGGTCCCGTTTTCAGCTGTGACATTATAGCCGCAAGGAGCTGTAAAAAGCAGAGTTATATTATTATCTATTTGCAAATTTTTCACTTTCTTCTAACATACTGAATCTGTAAGAATCAGCAGACAATAATGAACTGCAGCAAGTGAGGATTAGATTTATTATCCTGTTATTAGTGGTGGTAGGAGAAACAGCAGCAATAGTAGCAATAGAGAAAGTAGTAAGAGTAATGATGTTGCAAATGATGTATGATGTATATAATAAATAATGCAATTGACACAAGGGTAGATACTTTTTCCTTAACTTGCTTACAGCTTGTGATAAGAGTTAAAGATACAATTTTATTTCCTTAAATTCAATCAGGATAATAACATCTTCTAAATGTGATTATAAATTACAATTGGTCCCGGAGGATTGTTGGGTAAAGAAGCTTGTATCAACACAAAATAAACTGGCTCATATCTTGACTTTGATTAAGGCAAATAAAAATAACCATAAACATCTTTCCAAATTACTTTACATCAAGAGGTTACGAGTCATTCTTACCCTCACAGCGTGGAAATGGGTGGTTCCATTTCCTGTTAGTTCCATGCAGGCAGGTCAGCACTGTATGTCCGATCAAAACATAACCAGGGTAGCACTGAAAAGTTATCGACTGGCCAGCGCTATAGTCATTGTTGATGATGTCGCCGTTGGGAAATGGGAAAGGGTCCTGGCAGTTTTGAAGCTGATAGGCTAAAGAGAGAGAAGGGAGACATGGCCGCTGGTGTTAACATAGTGAGTCAGTCATCGTCTATACCTGCTTGTCCACACTTGGGTCACAGGGGTCTGCTGGAGCCTATCCCAGCTGTCGTCAGGCAGGAGGCGGGGTACACTCTGGACAGGTTGCCAGCCTATCGCAGGGCTAACACAGAGACAAACAACCATTCACACTCACACCTATGGTCAGTTTAGTTTGATCAATTCATCTAACAAGCATGTCTTTGGACTGTGGGAGGAAACCGGAGTGCCTGGAGAAAACACAGGGAGGACATGCAAACTCCACACAGAAAGGCCCAAGTCGACATAGTCCCTGTGTTAACATAGCACAGATTCATATTATCTTTTAAGTCACCTGATTTTCAGGAAATAAAAATAACCTGCTTGTAGTAAAGTTGACAGGCAGGCATACAGTATAGAATAGTTGATACAACGTGGAGTGTATTTGTTCCTCTTTATTCTAATGTCTTCACACAGTAGACTTTGATGCTCGGATCCAAACTCCCAAAATGTAAATAAATATTTTGTATTTAAACTATTTTTCTAGCTAATGGATGCAAAGGGGCATTAGATAAAAACATCTATGGCCCACTGAGGCTACCAGAACAAGTGCAGCAGAACAGATCTAATCTCCTCCTACACAGCTATCTGGCACATGTATGCATGGCATGGAAGCACTTGCTTGAGGAAATGTCAGTTCCACAGGTCTATTTAGGGCACATCTCCCTCTGCATGAGTGTCATAGCATGTCGAGCCCCCTCCTGAAATGTGTAATTGACAGAGAGCAGAGGTGGCTGACACTGGAAACTGAGTTGGTACAACAGGCTCGAGAGGAAGGCTGCACCTAACAGCACAAAAACAAGCACTCAGCGCCAGGTCAATACAAACAGGGTCTGAGAGGCTAGACAACATCCACAGCACAGATTGTGCAAAGAGATCTAAGAGACAGTTTATGCTGGTAGTAGAGGGATTTAAAAGGCAGGAAGGATGGCAGGATGTTTACTATAACACTTGTGTTTCCACCGACTATGGGCTATAAAATCCCAAGTCTAGGTAAGACATGCCACAAAAGATACTAAGATCTGGT
Source organism: Pseudochromis fuscus (assembly GCA_900323345.1). Taxonomy (NCBI): domain Eukaryota; kingdom Metazoa; phylum Chordata; class Actinopteri; family Pseudochromidae; genus Pseudochromis; species Pseudochromis fuscus. The sequence continues at coordinate 15,031 of OOFC01032813.1, read as the reverse complement.
GGAACGTTAAAAGCTAACTGGACGCTGTGGAAACATTACATAAGTAACATAAAAACAAGTGGAGACTTACATGTACAAGGAAGTAAAAAGGAAGTATGGAGAATGTGAACAATGTTGGCTAAAAACTGCGCTAGTGGCTGCAGCAGTACTTGTCGTGATGAATCTACAGCAAAAGAAAATCTCTCAATGTTAGCCCCAATCCCATTTCTGATATTTACCCCTTCCCCTTCCCCTACCCCCACTCCTCGACCCTACCCCTTGAAATGGAGTTGCAAGGGGTAGGGGTTGAAATATCCGCCAATGAAATGGGACAACTCTTTGATACTTGTGTCATCAGCCAACAGATGCAACAACCTCAGTGACAACAATTCACCATGCACATCAGCAGCTGTAGTCGTCTATGTGACAAACCCAGATTATCAAGTAACAGGCATGTTAAATTTTTGACGGGTATGACAGGACACGTAAATGTTACGTTAAAACGATGCTAATGTTTGGCGTCCCTCTTCTTTGTTTGAACCCAACTGCAAAACAAATCTACCCATGGGTATGAATAAAGTAACCTGAATGTGAACAGCCTGAACACACACGCACAACATCATGCGCGTTTGTCATGAACAAGCAGCATTAAACTGATGATCAAATGATTATTATAATTTGTATTTGCCTCCATGTTTCTGGTGCCTCACACAAAATTATGGTAAATTTCTCATACCCCTTCGTTTATAGTGTGCTCCTGGAAAATCTCACACAGCCCTACCCCTTGGTCCTCCCTCTTCCACTCATCAAGGGAGTCATTTAGGGGTGGGGCTAAGGGCGAAGGTGAAGGGGTGAATTGGGATTGGGCCTCAGAGTGCCAAAATCTAAAACTGTAATCAGAGCTACCTTTACCTGAATGAGCCGCACTTGGTTTGAAATGTACTTTTCCATTGTATTGGCACAAGGATTTACTCTATTGAACTGTAAACCTCAAAGGCTTTGGGCACAGAACCTAAGTTCGTATACTTCACAAGCAAACAGTCAGAGGACAGTGACGAAGGCTCCAGTGTCAGGGGACTCATCCATCGCAAATTGAAAGAAAAAAAAAAAGAGGAAAAAAATGACTTTGTGCACATGAATGTGAGTTGGCCTATGTGTAAGTAACTAAGCCTTGTTCTACTTATGCTGGTGTAAAGGCCCACAGCACATCTCTTGTGTCTTTGAAGTACAGCACTCAGGGCTACAAGTAAAGCCTGCTGGACAAGATGCCAGTCTCTCACAGGGGCTTACTAACAATCCATCTCTTTTAATGATAAGAGGGAAGCCATGAGGTTTTTTTTAAAGTCTTTAGCATGACTCATTCATGGATCAAAGCTCAAAACCTTACAGCAATACTTTTTTTCAAATCCTAGCCCTCATTTCTTGGAGTTGGGAAGGCTTTGTAATTTGACCACTATGTGGGATTTTAATTTATATTGAGAACTACAGAAGAGCATTTTTTTCCCCAAATCATTTAAACAACCATTGTGGTCCTTACCTAAGATCTGGGGAACTAAGCTAAACAGTAGGTTTCATTTGAAAACAGGTCTCTTCTGACAATTGAAAACGCCTGAATTAAAACCTCACAGTTCAGGAGTTGTGTGTAGTTGCCTGAAAAACCAAATCCAAATCAGATTAAAAAACAAAAAACACATGTGAACTCACCCTGATAGGTCAGTTTGAAGCCCGGCCTGTTCTCTGAGTGGTCACTGTAGAAGTGGATGATGGTCAGGTGAGTCGTGCTCAACAAAGGCGGTGGGATCTGTGAGCCGGTAAATTGACCAATAAGAGCAGAGCTGTGCTGTGGTCCAGCTCTGACCTCGAGGAAGTCATGGTTGTCTTCTGAAGAGAAGTTTTGGAATTGGATATGGCCACCTGAAATACAAATGATGGGAAACACCAATACACAATAAATGAGGTCATTTAAATATCAAAGAGGACCCAAGCGGAGGCATTAATTATATGGACACAACCAAGAAACATTACATTAGAATACACAGTGCACTATATTTGCATTATTCTAGACAATAATCTATATTTTTATTACAATATTTTTATTCAGCACCAGAAATTTACAGAGATTTTTTGTCATTTGGTGGAAAATGGTTATGTCTGGAAATATATACCATTCACACAAGATAATACACATCCTGTCCTACTTAAACCATCAGCTACTATAGTCATTTAACAACACACACCATGTGTCAGCTCATAATTAAACACATGGAATCTGCTGCAGATTTTGTGCTAAAGAAGGTTTGTAATTTCCAGCTATCCCAACAGATGTATTTGAAGTGACACCTTCTTTTTAGGAATGCTCTCCATCCCATCATACCTACCATATCCAGTTGGCAGAGTGATTTGCCAGGTGCAGTCCAGGTTGCCGGGGTAGTTGCCAGGGAAACCTGGACTAAGGATGACACCACTCATCTCAGACAGCACCCCGCCACAGCGAGCTGACAACACAGGCACATGAAACACATTGTTAACACAAGGACAGCGTACAGTGGAGACAGTAGAGATCATCACTTTGACCTCTTTGCTGCAACTGAAAGACTTGTTTGTTTTTTTTACACCACAGCCAAAAATAAATAAAATGAAATTAAAAAAAAAATACAATGTGTGCTCAGTTTTTTTTTTTTTTTCAGAAATTCTGCAGCACCAACAGTGACGTTTTTTTTTTTTTATTACAAATGTTATGTGGCCCTCCACCTTCATTCATGGACAGATTTGGACAGAAATGGGTCGATGCAACCATCTCTTACTGAACTAGGTGATGCTGGATTTGACTAATGAATACTGAATAGGGGATGTGGCAGCACTGAGTTTAGTTAGTCCAGACATATCACGGTTGAGTTTAACTTGAACTGACTTTCAAGATCTTTCACCACACTGAATTATTCAGGCCTAACAACAAACACCGATGGAATCAAGGTACCTTAACACGATTGCAAATGTTGGGAAGCCTCGTCTCTGAGGTACAAAATGATTTTATACATCATCAAGGCTGCACTATTTTTTTTTTGCTTCCACAAATTTGATTTCAAGCTGATTACCTTGAATATACCAATTAAGTCACAGCTAACAACTACACTTTCATGAGTTCTAATGATTTATTTGATTAAGATTTAATATTACATTAATATCCCTGTGGTATGCTACTGTGAGTGGCTGCAGTGTCATTTGAAACTATTCAGCAGCCAGATACATTATAGGACAAAATGTAAAATAAGTAATAAAAATTCATGAGAAAATATCTTTTTGGAGCAGCTCTGTTAGGAACACGTGACGACAAACTTTTGTCATATAGATGGAGACTTGTTAACATCTTTGATCTACTTCAATACTTCTGTCACTTTGCTAAAAAATGTGAAACTTATGCCTGCAGGAGATATTTTCTTCCCCAGTGGATTGATCATTCATAACACAATTTAGCATGCAGTGTGTGTGTGTGTGTGTGTGTGTGCGTGTGCATTACCTATGCAAAGAGGTGGTGGGTAGTTCCATCGACGCACAGTCCCAGGCATGCAGGAAATGTGAGAGTGGCCCTGAAAGTGACAATATAACACATTTTAATCAGCAAAGTCCACTTTTTAGAATAAAAATAGCAACTGACAGACGACCTTGTTGCAGTTATTTATTTTATTTTCATCTGCGGACAATAATTTTGATGTGTATTAAAATGAAATAAAAACACAGTCAATGTGGAAAATGCATGTTTGATAATCATAACAGACAGTAGTTTAGCCTCTAGGGTTAGGGTTAGGTCAAGTCTCGTTTTTAATATTTAATCTACCTCTATTTAAAAGTATTTGCAAATTTCTGCTGAATTAATATCAACAACAAAATATGAAAATCAGTAGTTTATTATGTGAAATAAGCATGTGACAATATGTAAGAATTTATTAATAAAATGATCAGTTTTTGTGTGTGTTCATTACCTGTAGTGTGTAGCCAGGTTCACAGCTGAATGCCACCACCTCATTGACCATATATCTGTCTCCTGCTTTAATCCCATTGGCTGGGATCATTGGTTCTGGACAAGTGGTAAGACCAACAGCTACAACCACAAAAATAAAGACAAAGAATGAACAAAAAACTAACAGCAAAAACATCATGTACTTCACCATTGCCATTATTTATTTTACAATTATTTTTTTCTGACATATGAATGGCAAACACAAATGTATCACAGTTATTAGCTCTCAAAAACCTAAACTCAGACTACTGTCTTTACCTTTATTATCACACTTATAGTTATGAATAATAATAAAACCAAAAACATTTCCTTTTCCTTTTCCCTGCTTTGTCTTTACGACAGTAAAACTTGACAAAACTTGACAATCTTTCTCCTTCACCCATAATGTTTCTCATGACATTAACAAACTATTTACAAGACACCATTACACCAGTTGATTTAATTTCTGTGCTCAACAACTGTTTGCATCCCATGGGACAGTGCTGTCTGCAAGTGCATTTAAATTTGAATAACAAGTAAATAAAAAAACTACAATATTTAAATTCATTTGATAGAAAATTAATTCACAACATCATCTCAGAAGTGCTCTCATGTCCCCTTCTCATACACAAAAGCTTGTGTTTGAATTGACAGCTAGTATAATGAAAAAGTGCGTACTTTGGACAGTGGTGACAGCTGCTTCTGAAATGTGCTTAAAAATTTGTGAAGGTAACACAATGACTTTGGTAAGGTATTCCCAACACAATTAAGGTTAAACCCATCCTTAATAAGTTTGACAGCAGCAGGCCCTTTATCAAATAGCATCAGTCGGGCTGTATTTGTGTGTGTGTGTGTGTGTGTGTGTGTGGAAACTTCCGCAGGAGACTGCCCCAGAGCGGTTACCATGGCAACACAGGGGTGGAAAAGGGATAGAGAGTGAAGGAAGGGGAGACAGAGGAGTGAATGTTTGTGTGTGTGTGTGTGTGTGTGTGTGTGTGTGTGTGTGTCTGGTCTTGTTGGTTCATTATCTACCTTCCTACCAGCAAAACGTTGTGATCCCACTGAGCTCTCACACACACACACACACACACACAAGATCCGCACGCATGCATACACATCCAGGTGGCCCAGCCCCAGTGAATGACATTTTTGAGTGTTTGCGCATGAGTGACTTTTACATGAGAGCACGCTTGCAGAGAAGGGGATGCAGGGGACTTTTTTGTTTTTGAGATGGAGCACAAGTGAAAAAGCTGCATGAGACTCACACACACACACACACACACACACACACACACATAGGCTGTATTATTAGGCAGAGCATCAGCAGGCTGTCATGACAACTGATCAATGAAACTATTCCATTTGGCTGACCATCTTTCTCCCTCTCTCCCTCGCCCTCTCTGTGCTAGCACACTGTTCCCTCTTTTCCCTGGCTATGAGGGAGCAGTGATGCTCTGTAAAATGCTGACAGTACCACAAACCACCCCACTAGGGCCACTAGACTACAACTAGACAGTGTCAGCATTTAAGTCTCACTGACTGGATTTACTATACTTCTGTTTCAGTTTATGTGAGGACAGACAAGTGTGAGAGATGTCTCACTCCGCCATTTAGAAGAAAGCCCCTTTAGTCAGCTTAAAACATCATCACCACAACCACTCATGTGTTCCCAGCAAATGACTTTGTCCAAGTGTATATTCTCTGTTTGTTTATACAGGAAACAGGGTAGAAAACAGAAGACTGTGCAGTGGAGGATCAGGGCTCATCAGACACTAGGCCTCCTGCAGGAAGCCTTTCATCTTATTCTAGTTCATATCCACCATTTGTTCTTTTTTTTGTTGATTTCTGGGATTCACTAATGGATTCTTATTTTCGTTCTTCTCTTAGGTAAGAAAAAATATTGTAGTGTGAGTGGTGGAGGGCACTTTTACCAATAATAACCAGGAAAAAACACGTCTTTTTCACACTTCGGAAATTGATGCACCTGCAACAGCATCACTGTGTCATGAAGGATGTGAGTCACTGCTACAGTTATTTCTTTATTTCTACCTGAGAGCCAGCTCCTCCTGTCATCTGGTGGTCATCAATGGTTGATGTGTGGGGTTTTTTTTTCTTTTTTTGGTTTTCATTTTCATGCCAGTTTTGCAATGATTTCATTTCATTTTAATGACTGTGCATCCTTGTCCTGACAAAGCATTTACTGTGTACATTTATTTATTATTATCTTATAACATCAGTGCTGACCATCTGGAAAATCATGTTTACTGTGTTGAACTTAAGAGTTTCTTCTTCCCACAAACTTTTTCAGTGGAACACCATATAGTGTTTGTTCATCGCTAACAATCCCCCACACGTCTCCAATTTATAATTAAATGGGATTCATCAGTCAGCAGTGAGTCAGAAGAGTACATTTGGATGGTAAAGAGTGTTTGGTGCATCTGGAGTTGACTTCTATTTTTTTTTTAATCAGGAAATTATGAGAAAGTAGAAAAACAAATTTAATTGAATGTTGCTAAATGAAGTCTCCTGTGTCAAAAGTTGGTTCCAGAAATAGCTTCATTACCGCATGTGTCTAAATTGCAATTTTAAGGACCATAAAGTGGAAATTACCGACAACAGCCTACTGTGTAATACTAGCTGTTTTAAACAAAAAACAGTTTTGGTGTGTCCGTTTGTATCATCTATTAAATGGGTGGTTTGAGTGATCTCTACAAAACTTTTGTTTAATGAAAAAAGTTAAAGCCTCTTCTGTGGTGAGCCTTCCTGGACAGACCCTCTCGGGCAAACATGAAGCAAATTCTGCCACAGATGAAAGTGTTGGACTCATTTTGAGATAAGCAAAAACTATCATCTACAACCTGCAAGAGCCTCTTACAGTGGTGTAATGTATGATGTACTTTTATGCTGAACTTGGGCTCGGTTTCCACGATAAAAGCAAATAGATTTTTTTCTAACAGTGACACAGAAGGTACTGAGAGATTTTTTTCCATAAAATAGAAAACATTAGACAACAATGGCAGAAATACCAGCAAGACAGTTGACTATAATACAGACAATTTACAAAAGCTCTGTGTTCATCTGTCTTCCTTTCCTTACATTACCAATATTTCCCTTTTTTCTCCGTCTACCCTCTGCTGTACCGCTTTACAACTTCCTCTCGCTGTGTGCATCCGCTAATAAAATCCATGTTGAAAAGCTCAGAATAAGTACATCTCAAAAAACACTGAAGCTAAAACATTGACTAAGACATAATACACTGTCTCCAAAAGAGACCAGTCTCCCTGGTTTTCATTCCTTGTGATGACACACAGCTAACACAAATACAGACCATTGAGCCACAAATGTGTGCACTCACCTACACACACACACAGGCAGAGAAATGCTCGTACACACACACATGAACTCTTACACATCCTCACAAAAGGGGACGTGTTCATTGCTCTAGAAGTGATTCTAAGCTAAAACAACTACAAAGGACTGAAAAGCACAACCATGCCCTGACAGGTGTGTAAATGCATGACGTTAATATCCACGTCTCCACCTTTGTCTGGTCACGTGTGTGTGTGTGTGTGCGCGTGTGCCTTTCTTGTGGACCTCTGTGCATGTATGACACAAGCTCTTTGTGTGTGCGTCTGAGTCGACATGGTTCTGTTTACGTCCCTCTAGGTGTGTGTTCTGTGTGTGCGCTTCGATTTGGTTCTCAGTGTGTGTGTATTCTCTCAGGCGGTACCAGTTCAGGTCACTGACTCTTGTTATTTGATGTTAAAGTTTTGGCTGCAGTGTGTGTGTGTGCCTGTGTGTGTGTGTGTGCTTGTGCATTTAGAGTTTCGGATAAGAAGGGACCCAACTGCTTGGTTGTTTTTCCCTTGTAAGGTTTTTTTTTTGTTTTTAACCAATAACTCTAACATTGCATCAGTCTGTCTATCTATCCGTGTACTTTAAAAGCTTTAACTTACTCTTGTATTCTAGGTGAAAGCCTGCTGCCACAACGCTGATGTCACTCTGAAAGTGCAGAAGCAGCTGATTGGACGTGGAGTTGAGGAGGGCAGGAGCTGTCGTTCCTGTAAAAGACAATAAATATATAAAGATAAGAACAATCTGTTTTTCTTATCTAAATTGCAAACTGCTCGGGTAAATATACAAACTGACTATATTAATATCCTTTTTCAGGTGTGTGTTGACTAGATGATAAAAATACAAATGAGGTTATATAACAAAAGTATTAAAGTTTATGTAACAACGGGAGGAGATTCCTTTAAAAATAAGTGTTGCTGCTTTTTTCTTTTAGATCTGAGTCTGGTTTAAATCCCAGGACCAGCTGGGGAATTATATGTAGAGAGGGTGAACAACCCCTCACCTTTCATGGACAGGTAGCCTTTTAGTGTCCTTATGTGAAGCAGCTCTTATCTGCCCCAGTGAAGCTGCTCAGTGGTCAACACCAGATCACTGTGGTTATAGTGGGCAGCTCCCCGGTGCGCCTCCTTTGAAGGGCACAGTCATTTGTGAGTGTATATGTGTGTGTGTGTGTGTGGGTTGCCCTATGGGCGGCATGTTTTATGTGTGATAGCTGTGTGACAGGTATGTGCTTGGGGCAGGTCACAGGGGAAACTCCGCAGGGAAATTGTAAAAGGTTAGATCATTCTTTATCCCTGCCTGTCTTCTTCCTCTCCTTTCTTTTCCCCCTTCTCTCCATCTTGTGGTGAAACTTGTCTCACTGACTGCTTGGAATTGGAGGAATCGTACGTCTTAAAAACATTTATTCTTTATTTAGGATATATATCATATTTTTGGTATTACAAGTCATCCATCACAGCCCTCCAGTGTATGCCGTGTGTGTGTGTATCTATAGAATAAAACCTGTCATATCCAATTCATCATAGATCCTGTGCGTGTGCTGTGCATTCGTGTGTGTCTGCGTTCCTGTTAGTCTACAATGTGTGTGTGTGAGTGTATCTATAGTTTAGGGGCTGTCATGTCTCATACATCACAGCATTTCAGAGTGTTTATGTGCATGCGTGTCCGCGCACCAGCATTCATGTGTGTGTGTGTGTGAGCATATTGTCATACCAGAAAATGACCCTAATTTGGGAGCTGTCATGTCTCCTCCGTCGTAGATCTCCAGAGAGTCCCAGTTATGCTCAGTGGCAAATGTCATTACTTGGATCTAAATAGCAAAAAAATGAAAATAGATGAACACAACAACCTTAGATTTTCTGTGCATGTTTATGCGCTCCATACGTGGTGTAAACAGTCCATTTACATATTAGTGTATAGGTATGTGTACCTGAATCCCAGCCCCTTCGCTGACATGGATCCTCCACAGACAGTTGAGACTGTTGGGGTAAGGTTCGGGATAGCCAGGGGACAGTATTGTGCCGCGACGTTCAGTCAAATTGCCACTGCAGGGAACTAGAATACAAGACATAAAATATGGATTTCTTGGCAAAGTTTATTAACCACATTGCTAAAATAACTGCCACAGATGGGATGTTAGAATATTGCTCTGCATACCAAGAGACAGACAACCTAGTGTTTAAATTACTACAACAGGGAGCCAGTGTGGGGAAATATGATAACAAACATTATTTATGCTGTAAACTGAGGTGACAGCTAGCCTGTGTGAAATCTCTCTCTGCTGAGAGCTAGCATTCTGCAAACATCCCCAACATTTGGTTGATTCAATTTAATGTCAAAGTCTCAGCTCTCAATTACTCTCATTAAGTAGTACAGGATGATTACCAGAAAGTACTAATTACTTGAGGCCTTTATCCATCTGCGATCTTATCTGTACTTGTGTTCTTGTGGGTTTGAAAAATCATCAGCCAAGTATCTCAAAATGCATTTCATGCCACCTGGTGTTGATTGGAGAAATTTTAAGGCCCGAATTTTAAATTTTTTCGGGGATCTGAGAACCGCGCCTGCTGGGTGATCGGCAAGTCATCGTGGGAGCTCCCAGCCTCTTGATATTACCGGCTGGGCAATGTTCTTTATCATCCTGGGGAGTGCAGGCTTATCTCGGCAGACCCTTTAGTCACTTTTATGCCTCATGTAACATTTTGATATATGATATAAAATCATCTGGAGGACACAATTTGGCCTAAGAGATGAAATATTTCTTTAAAAAAAAATTCCCAACCTCGGATCTATAAAGTACACCTATCTATCTATGTATCTAATAGTTTATTGCTGCCAGCTTGTCCGAAAGTAGAGTTAAACTCTACAGTATTCGGGGTCCTTATATATGCAGATATCACCACATTACAAAAAATAAAAATCCACACACTTTGATCCATGGTAATAAAAAAGACATGATGTTGTATACAGCACAATTTGTTTAATTTTTAAAATATATTACAGATTGGATTTTACTGTCAGTTGTCTTTTGGTGGACTTTTGAGTTAAGATTACATTGTCACAGTGCAGTTAAGTACATCTGTGTTGGAGCAGAAACAACAATGCTGCTTATCTAACACCCAATAATACACCATTATATTGTAGCTGCATACGTCAGATGTCAGCCATACCTATACAGGTTGGTGTAGTTGCGTTCCACTGTGCGAGGGCGCCTGGCACCGCCTGGCACCGAATCGCACTGGACCCTTTTAGCAGGTACCCTGGACTGCACTCGAACCGGACCACAGAGCCCGCTGAGAACTCTGAACCAATACGTCTGCCGTAACGAGGCTCCGGCACTGAACTGCACTGACTGTCACTGGTCCGAGGCACGGCTACAAATATGACAGTAAAACAAGAAGGAGGAGAGAAAAACACACAAATATATCAGCAGGGAGACTTTGATGTTAAACTTGGACTGAACAGATTTTATATGTGTAAGTGGAAGCACAGTGTATGTCACAAAGGATACAGAGAGAGAGGCAAACACAATGAGGTTTACCTTGGTAGACGAAGTGAAAGCCTCTAGCTGATTGGCCACTCTTAGCATTGAACCGGAGCATGATCTGATTGGAAGTTGCCAGTGGCAATGTCTCACCTGGGACAAACAATTACACACAAATACACACATAATGATTTTGAAAAAAAACAAACAAACACAAAAACATTAATGCTAAAAAGACCCTAGATATTTGACTCCACACCAACTCTCTCATTTTTCTTTAAATTATAGAAACCTGAGACACAGAGATAACAACAGTGTGTACATTTAACTCTATGACAAGTGTCCAGACATTTAACTGTGCTGATGTACAATCATAACTCATATACTTAGTAGCATTTCTGCATTATTGTTGCCTTGTGGACCTCACAAGAATGAAAATGCAGGCAGCAGACACACACACACACACACACACACACACACACTTGCATAAAAACCTGTCACGTCTCTCCCAATATGTGGCCAACAGGACTCTCGGGTGACCAGTTAACTAAGCAGCATCTTTATTGCCACTGATCTGTCCTGCAGCCTCCTGGAG
>OOFC01032811.1:0-17574 GCA_900323345.1 Pseudochromis fuscus | reverse complement strand
AGCAAATGAGATTTTCAGAGAGGAGCAGAGACTGCGAGACAGAGGGAAAAACAGAGTACCACCAGAGCTGGAGAGGGGTGTTCCCTGTACACTGATGACGGCTTTGTAACAGACTGTTACATAACTCCAACATCTGAAAATCATTTTTGTTGTAACGAACCCCCTAACCTCCTGCCCCACTTACAGAGGGACACATCATTTTATTTTCTCCATTACAAATGGTTTCCCCCTGTTGGAGCCGGACATGAAAAAAAAAAAACTTTGTGAGACTGAGTGCATGTTACAGCACACAATCATCTGACTCGTTTCATATGAGAAAGTCTCTTCACTCCTGGATGTGTGTGTTCTCTGCAAGTGTTTCCACTCAGGTTGCTCTTTGGTGTTTTACAGGCCTCTTTCTTCCTCCTCCTCTCCTCTCCTCTTTCCGTTACTGTATATAACATCTAATAAAAGCCTGGCTGTTAATTTGCTTTGAGTTTTTATTAGACGTAGACCTTCAGCAGGGACACGGGTTGGTAATTTTTTTTTTAGTGTTTAAGTGACACACAGGTGCAAAATGAAGTGGAGCAAAGTTTGAGGCGGGATGATGTCCTCTGCTTCTCTCTGCTCGACGCTGCCAAATCATTTCAAGGTGCTGCAGAGACCTTTGATCGTTAACTCTGCTCTTCCAAGCATCCTTGTGTGTCATGTGGTGTGTTTGCAGATCTGGTTTATTGTGTTCTCATTCTGATGCTTCTGGCTGATAACCTATCCCAGTGTGAGAGGCAGAGTGTGCACATGGTAACCACACAGAGATAGAAAAGCTGAAACGGTGATTTGTTTTCACTGCATTAGTGGTGCTGAAAACAAAGACCATCCAACCACTCAGTATGCGAGTGTGAGAATGTGGAGGTCTCGAGTCTATATCAATCATAAGCATTTCAAATGTTCTTCAGTCTGACAGCAGCACATGCTGGTGGTCATGTGCTGGGAGTAGGAACAGACGTAAACCAATGTGACGGAAGCTCTGTGAGTTTTTACTGGAATCTCTGGAGATTGGAGAGACTGGATAAGCTGTTTACTGTAATCAACGTTTCCCGTTTGTGTACGAGAACAGCTCAGCTCTCACGCTAACTGGCACTCAAACAAAATAATTCATTTAAATAACAAGCACAAACCTCCACCAGTGTATAATCCAGCTGTACTGATGCTACACACTGAACACTGTTGCCCTCTGGTGGTGAAATATGTTGACTAAACCTTCACCCATTCTAACAGTTGCAGCCATATTTCCAGAAACCACACAGTAATTAAAACGGCTTAAATGACTCAAAATGTCAATGCTACTGTTTTTTCCTTATTTACAAGCGCTCACATTAAATTGATTGAAAACTGGAAATCAGTCAGAGAGCAATAATCCATCTGTGATCTCCATTAAATTGTCACAGATCGTAAACTTTATCATCCCGCATGTGCCAAAATCCATCCATTTTTTTCACCTATTTTAAGAGATTGGGATTTTCTGCGATTTCTGGAGGTTTTTCCCCAGACAGGATCCTATCCTCTGATCTCGCCCAAAATGTAATAATTGTTCATTGGGTAATACCCTCTCTGTCTGAAAACACAATAAGCTCCATGGAGGAGGTAATAACTTCTTTCTGTGTGTAATTTAATAACCGAGAGTTGGTGTTTGAGGAAGATAAGATCCAGCGTTTTCCACATGTGTCCTTGCATCTGTTTGTAAATAGGTTGTACATAAAGCCTGAGCAATACATGCCTGGAAAATCTTAGCCTCCAGCCTCCGTTTCTTTTACTGTTATCAACACAGAGCCTCATGTCTCGTATCTGAGTCATCCTAACCAAACCAGCGTCCCGTCAGTTCACAGTGACTTCTGCTCAGCACACTCAGCAGCAGCAGCAGCTAACGTTAAGTGTGCTACATTTGCTGTTGGCAGGTGAGTCACAGGCTAATGGCTGTTCTATTATTTAGAAACAGCAGAGCAAGTTGAACTGGAGACAAAGCAAATTAAGGCAACCAGAGGATACATGTCTGCTGTTTGTGTGACTGACTTGCAGCAGGTTTGCACCTGTGACAGCCGCCACTTAAAACTATGTGTGTGTGCTTGACTACACTGAAACCCTCATTCGTATAATTTAAAAGTACAATGTTTTGAAGTGGATAATGTTGGGTTCAGTACATGCAGTTCTGTAGTATTTAGGTTTAATTTCAGTACTGTCGTTACTCTTTTCCGAAACATGCTGCACCGCTATTGCCATACAATGTGATGGTGTGTTATGAACGCAGCACCATTTCTTTTAATTTTTATTTTTACTACCCACATGTGCTGCAGCTGTGCCTGAACCACACACCACAGCACAGGTAGGTTTGTAAACATGAGCGCAGACGTGCTTACCCACCTAATACTGCATGAAGGATGATATCTGTCGATGCAGATGTCTGTGGGTGTGTGTCTCTTGCTTGCAAACAGCGGGTAATTGATATATTTACTGGGGGAAATGTGTGTTAGTCTGCCTTACACTGCCTGCTTTTAGATTGTTATGTCAGACCCAATAGTATTTTATAAGCTGTGCGCGCTTGTGTGTGTTTAAAGATCACTGAGCTACATGAGTGGGCTTGTACCTGTGGGTGTGCAGGCATTATGTTCCTGTTGCTACGAGCAGACCTACGGAGCTGATAAAGCGCTTTTTTTTTTTCCTTTGGCTTCAGGCAACAGATCTGAGCGAGGTTGTTTGGCTAACGCTCTCTCACTTCTCATTATCTAAGAGGAATTTACTGGATCACAAATCAAAGATGCGAGTGTGTGTTAGTGCTTGTTGAAATACCGAGCTGTCAGGACACACTGTGAAAATGGAAGGCTACCAAATCCTGTGAGTGCATGTCCAGGTCCCGACAGCGAGGTCCACGAGCTGTGAAGAGTGTGTGAGTCATGCGTGGTCTGTAGGTGTGTGCGTGGTGCTGCGCTGGACACATTTAAGATTTCTTGCAAAACTTGCCTCAGTTGCATAAAGATGGAGAGTCACCGAAAGAATTTGGTCTCCAGTTGTTGATATTCAACCTGTGTTGCTGTGAAGCTGATGCTGCAGTTTTACACACTCCTGCACACAGGCATCCATCCATCATCGAAAACACAAATATAAAATATAAGCAGCTACCGTCGGTTAATAACAGGCTTTTGTCATTACAATTTCATCCAGTATAATTCATCTTTTGAGTCTTTTTTTGTGTGTTTCCTGGTAACATGGAGATTATCTAATGCCACGACAGAGACTCTGGCACAAAGCTCAGCAGACATGCAGCTGGACTGTGTCTGCTGCAGCTGTTTTGCTTGGATAACACACAGCTCCTTCCTTCCTTCCTTTCTTCCCTCTTCATGTTTACAGTATTTCTTTAATCTAAAACCTTTTTTCTCTCGTTCCTTCTCTCCTTACTTATTCCTCCTCTTTCTTGCCACCTATCAATCTCCCCCTCTCTATCTAATTCTTCCATCTCCTCCTACTCTCAGCCTGACAGAGCGCTCTGGGGCCTCTGCTGCTGGCAGCCTCCCAACCTGTTACATAACGCAGCACCATCAGCCTCTCCTGAATCACTGCTGGGCTAAGCTGGCCTCGACCGGGCTGCGTATCGAGCTATCACATCTTAAACACTGCCCGACAGCATGCGCGTCTGGCTGTGCGGGTTCAGATTACATTTGCATTTTTTAATTTCTGAAAGCAAACCGATCATTTCTGCCACCTGCCACCTCGGCACCGATGACTCAGCATCGCCGTGCGAGCTGTGGCCTTTCATTTGTCATGTTGGAAGAGTGGGGGAAAATGAGGTTTGTGATATTAATGTGATTTGGTTTGAATGATGTATTAAAGCTCCAGACCTCTAAAATGTTTCCTCTTGGTCATTTTCTACATTGGACCATTAACCCAGCTGCAGTTTCTTGATGGTAACTTCTTCTCTCAGTCCCAACAGCCTAGTTATTTCTTATTATTATAGTTAGCCACTTTCAGTTTCTGTACCTGACAATTTGAACCTGGTTTTACATTTAAATCAAACCCTACAGCACCTACTGTCTGCAGGTATATTGTCAGTAAAACCAACAACAACAACAACAACACTCAGACACTGCTGTTAATTCTTTCTGCAGACGTCACTGGGACACTGTCTCATTGCATTCATCATTTAAAAACCGCTGTCTACTCAGAGTGGAAGTCGATGTCGAGTCCACGTCATGATCTGGAACAATCTGTTCCAACTAAAAATGAGTGGGTCATTTCTACTTAAATCTGGAGCAGGGTGTGTGACGCCTCTAACCTACTTTACCACCCCGAAGCTCCGTCTGTGCTCCTCCTCCCTCAGCTAACCTCCAGCTCTGGCTACCCGGCTCACTGCCTGCAGCCACTTGTCGAGGAGAGGGCGGCACCCTGGCTGGACAGTTGACAGCTGCTTTAAGTAAAGGATCGTCTTCTGAGGGTACAAAAAAAAAAAAATGCTCTTCCCCTTTTTAACTACACCTTTCAACCTGCCCAACACCCTCATCCGCCCAGTTCTGGTCTACAGGGACCCTGCAAACCTGGCCTCACAGCCCCACCTGGATCCTTTTGTCTGCAGACACTTTGCAGACCTTGAAAACTCATTAACACACTTCAAATTGGACACTACATTTTCCACTAATTCAGACTCATTTTACACTTTATATAACTAATTTGGTAACATGTGGAAGCTTGCAATTAAATACTTTTTTTAACTCTACGGTGGCACTTGAAAGATTAAAACAAACTGCGTTACAAAAAGTTATGAATGTTTCCAAAAACCTCATGTTTTATACTTTTTTCATACAATAAAAAAGTTCAGACAAAGTTGAATCTGCAGTATTCCCTGATGCATGCAAGCGCTTCACATACTTAGCAAAGTTCAGTGTCATGTAAACTTCACAAGTAACTTTTCAAAGACAAAACAATGGCGATGACGGTACGCAGTGTTCTGAAAATGGACTTTACCTGTCAGGATTGTCATTTCCCTCTGCACCATGCTGAAAGGAAGCTTCCTAGATTAGAGATTCATGCTCCCGAGACGAGCACAGCAAACAGCGCGACAAAACACAGCAGCGGCACAGGACTGAAGAGAAGTCCAGCGACAGCAGAAGCAAAAAAAAAAACTGAAGCACGCTGTTTTTTCCCCTCACCGGCAGATCCACAGGTAGCAGCGCACCTCACATACTCCCTCTGTGGACTGTCTGGCTACAAGTGTGTGCACGCCCCGGCGGAGAGGGTGTGTGTAGGTCTGCGTGTCCCTTATTGCTCCTTGGATAACAACAAGGTCCACCCAGAAGTTCCAGTCGCTCTGTTGTTACACCTTTGTCCTCTCCTGCTCCCATCTGCTTCACTTTAACCTCTGCTTACAAACTACAGACAACTTTTAGTCAGTCCTCTCCACTCTCAGTCAGTTCAGAATTAAAAAGAAGAAAAAAAAAAGTTGGTGCCAAGCCTCACCTCCTCAAGTACAAGTATCACACCCCCTTTTTTTTTTGCTTCCCATTTTCCCTCGCTTTCCTTCTGCTCCCTCTTGGAGAAGTTATGCAATACTGCCATTTCAGACGTGACCCCCCCTCCTCCTCCTCCTCCTCCTCTGTACTTCCCCATCCTCCTTCTTGTTCTGCTACTACAGCACACACTCCCACACTCAAACTCGCCTCTCCACCTCAAAGTTTTCAATAATTTCAGTCACATCATCATCATAGTTTTTGTTTGCGTCTGAGCGGGAAGAGGGGAAACGTAAGATCGCTCTTAGGCCCGGTTTCTGTTTGTGTACCAGCCTTCCCGCCTCGGATCAAAGCTCATGGACCTAAACATCTGTCTCTGATTCTCATCCTGAAAAACATGTCACTTCTCTCTATATATACACACACGTGTTTAACAATAAATCTGCCTGCACTCACAGATCCACTATGCAGGAAGGAACCTGGTGCAGTAAACACATTGCATAACCCAGTGTCAGATAAAGCTCTGATAAGCTTTACTATGCGGGCACCCTGCACTGTTTTACTGCACTGCATGCATGCATATATAAAACACACGTGCTCACATGCGATGGCTTTCTGCAGTGCTCTGAAAGCATCTCCTTGCTGCAGGAGCTGCTGCATTAGTGCCTGCAGCAACATGTCTGCTTCTGGCGAGCAGAGAGAAGTACAGGCCACGGAGAGCAGGGGTTGTTTAAATTTGGGAGTGGTGCCCCGAGGCTGTCGGAGAGAGAGTGTGTGTCTATGTGTCTTTGTGTGAGGTAAACACTGTCCTGTGACAAGTAGTCACAGGGCCCATCTCAAACATTTCTCCAATTATGTAAACATCACTTGAAATATTGTTCAGGTCCCATAAACACTGTTACTTCTCTTTCTATGACTTCAGCCACAGTCTGGGAGTCAGCCGAGCTGGGCCTTAGCTTCTTTTATCATTGATTTTTATTGTATGGGCTATTGAACGTTATTCTGTGCTACTGTTTATTTGGTAAATCATCCACTAGTTCAACCTTTCCTGAACTTCATCTCTTGACAAATCACCACCGGGTCAACTAACTGTGCCTCAAGAAAAAAAAAAAAGGCAAATGGACGGACAACGCCCAGCCGGGGACAATAGCCAACATGGCTGACTCTTCTGACATATCAAGATTTGTGTGTGCACAAGTAAGAGTAACAGGTCTACATCTACCAGGTCTGACCAATCCTCTTGCACTGCTGCAGCTCTGATTGTGTTTTGGAGGCAGAAACATGCAGAAGCTTTGTTCTTTGTTATTCTAAATCTGAGTGTTTATGCCTCAGATCAATTGATCTGGTGATTCAAATGATCTAATGCGGCATGCACGGCTGAAACAAAGCAGAGACAAGAAGCAAATCTCCAAATGAGAGGAAGAACTGTTTGGCATGTTTAGCTAAAATCCATAATTAACTAAAGCAAGGAGGTTCTGTTTTTACCACATTACAGAAAAACTGCTTAACAGATCTTGATTTAAAAATTTAGATTATATAATTTTGGGTGAAAACAACTCTCTCTTTTATAATGGGTAAATGCTTTAACAAGATCGTGTTGCTTTTTCACCACAAGAGGGCAACAGTGTTCAGTCTTTAGCATCAGTATAGTATCAGGATTATGCTTTATGGTTTTTGCTTTAACTTTATTAAAACTAATCTAGTGATTAAAATACCATTTGATATAAAGTGAAACTGCAAAGTTGCACCAAGCCAGAGACAAACAGGAAATCTACATGTTTAGCATTTGTCATTTGTCAGTAAACATTTAATTCTTCACCAAAAAATGAGCTCATGTCTTTTCCATTTATCACCAATCTTAATAAACATCCACAATTGCAAAGAGATTTATTTAAACCCATTACATATAATAACACAACTGCTGCCCAAAGCAAATTATTTTTGAATTCTGGTGACTCACTTAAAACCTCTGATTCACTTTTAATCTGGCAGCGTGAACCTAAACAACTCAAACACATAAATCCAGCACTTAACTCCTCCACCATCATCTAAACCAAAAGGAAGCTGTGGTGCTCTGAACTCCAAGATAACTCCAGACACAAAAGAGGCCTACGGAGCGTTAAGTCCACAGAGCAAACCCCCTGCTCACTGTAATCTGCTGCAGCAGCAGGTCAGCACAGAGGAGCAAGCCAATTAGATGCAGGAGCTTCTTCACTCCTGTCTTTCTGGAGCCTTCCCTGCACACAGTCCTCTGCACACACACAGCTTCACCTCAGCACTTGAACCTGTATCCACCCTCTGAGGTGAGGTCATCTCTCTCCTGACAAATGAACAAGACGTACAGGCACATCTGACTTTTAACTTCTGCCTCTCAGATAAGTGTTTTTTTCCACTTTGTACTCAACCTCAACTTATGCAACACATTCTCCAAGCACGCTTTTTTAGCTGGGAGGAATTTATGTTCACTTCGATGTAAGATGAGTGTACCGTGAAGCCAAAACATTCACTTGAGGAAGACCAAGCAACAGTGTCGGTCTGAACAATCTGTACATTTGCAAAAAAAACCAAAAAAAACACTGTCTCCAAAGCAAGGAAGGACATTTGTAAGTACAACAGTGGTTACTTTGCAGTTCAAATTGTTGAGAAACACAAACTATTACAGTCCACAGACATCGACTGGAGAGACTTCTAAGATGCCTTTACAAAATCAGGTAAAACTTGTGGTGTGTGCAAGAAGTGGGTAAAAGGGCAACACGCTAACATATGCACAAGTGTCCCATATGTCTACAAAAGTGCAGTATACCAGAACATGTGTGTGAAACTGTGTGGGATACTGTGCAGGGAGAGACGAGCGCTGTAACCGAGTAACGGGGCAGTCTCTGTTCCTTAGCAGCAGAGAGCTGCAGATCACGTTATTATTGGCGAAAACGACCTGAAAGCACGACTTGCTGTTTGTTACTATTCATCTGCTTCAGGCTGCGTTCAAGTCAAAAATAGCTCTGCATCCAAAACATGCACAGGATTAGTTGTGGAAGCCAAAACACTTATAGCCTTTCATACAACTCTGGGAAGCCTGCAGGCCAGAAATAACTTGTCCCCTCCATGACTGCATCTGTGAGGTTAACATGAGCATTCAAATGTTACCTACAATGTCTGCTTGCACATAGTTGATTGGACATTACAGTTCATGTGACTCGACCGTGCTCCTGCATGAGCTCAGTCAGGGTAAAGCACCTGAGTGTGTTCATGAAGACTGCAGAGCAAAATGTTTCTCACCATTCTTGCGTTCCTGTAGAGGCAGCAGATTGGGAGCAGGCTGAAGGGACAGCTCTTGAAGCTCATTGGTCACGGCCTCGCTCTGAGGGCTCGGGGCCGAGCCTGGCGTCCTGGCAACTTCCATGCTGCCAGGACTAGGCCCCACCCCTTTGTGTGAGTCTATCGTTGCCAGGGCGACAGAAAAACCTGGAAGAAAAATAAGAAATTAGACATCTCGTGAAAATGTCAAAGTGCAGAGAATGAAGTAAACAACCACCTCAAATACACGGGGCAGTCAGAAAGAATACAGCTAAAATATACCAGAAAATATGAAAACCATGATTCATGTTTTATGCTATTTCACCAGAAGAGGGCAACAGTGTTCAGTCTGTAGCATCAGTGCAGCTGGATTATATTTTGAAGAAGGTTTGTGCTCTCTGAGTGTCTTCTAGTTTAATTTATAATTTAAAAAATGTAATAAAATAGATACTGCAGCTCCACAGTTTGTATAGAGTTATTTAGAGCATAAAATTTGAGTAACATATGGCTTACGTAAGCTCGGGTAAAATCTGAGAAACCCAGACCCTTCCCTTTCCTCTCCTTTTTCATCAAGAGTTTATCAGTAAATCAGTAAGAAGCTGAAATAATTGAACAACAGTGATGTATTAGAATAGATAAAGTTATCAGCTTGTCTGTACTGGCCAATCACAGCTGAGCATTCTACAAAGCCATGCTATAAAAACAAATATAATACGGTACCCGGGGGAATTTTTACAGGCTGTAACAAGTTGAAAAGCAAGTCCCGGGATACTGGAAACAACGATGGAAGGAGGAAGAATGCAGGACTGGAGGCTAGGGATTAAATCAGCCATCACACAAGAATTTGCATGTTTGAGCTTTTACAACTGTTGCTGTGGCCGCTGTTTCAGAAGGGTCGTCCAAGGATTTGTTTTTCTTTACAACCTCAGAGTGATTTTCATACATTTAACCCATCTGACAGTCCGAGCTGGAGGGAAAGGAAGCTATAAAGAGTCTGCTTGTTGGTGCTTCCATATGAATAAACTGAAAGCAAGACATTCAAGAGAAAATTCTGCACATATATACAAAAATATCAACACGCTGAAGTTGCCTGTTCATGTAAGCTTAGTCCCATATAAACACAGTGTACAGTATTTCCTCTGTAGCCTAAATTAAAGTGTAAGTTTTAACAAAAAAATAAAGAGCTCTGACTTTTACCAGCATAACTTAGATTATGTTTATCTTGCTTGATCTATGTGAATGACAGCCCCATACACAGTGTCTAAATACACCCATTATCACATTATTATTGTTCGCCTCATTGTTTCCAACATTATGGAAAAACTACTGAACAGATCTGGATTTTAGTAAAGGTTAAATTTTGGGTAATATCGGAGGATACTGTGCGATAGTGACCAGAAATCTCAGAGGATCGATCTCTGTTATAGTTTTAATGTTTTATGTTTTTAACAAGATATAGTAGTTACTTCACCACAAGAGGGCAACAGTGCTCAGTCTTCACCATAGACCGGATACAGAATAGATGAAGCTAGCGTCACCCGTTGGTTTGTGGACTCACATTTTGAATGTCGCCATATTAGTTTTTTGGAGCCAGAAGTGACCATATTTGGATATGAAGAGAGGAGTGAGGAGGTGGGTCTAACCCTTGAACCCAATGACACTCCCCAATGTGTACAAGACTTGAGTTCAGGTCTAGTCTCATTGGAGATGAGACCTGTTGATCAAACTAATCACATCCCTAAATCTTCCTCTTTTTGAAGCCTAATACGTCCTTAAAGATGAAATGATTTTTTTTTTTACAACATGCTCAATGACACCAGATCACTGAAATGTATTGAGTGAATTTTTTGGAGCTAGGTTCTAGCATTTCTTTGCACTTCCACATTGGCCTCATTTATGAACCTAGGTTGCTTCGTCCTCAGAACCTCAGACCAGCTGGATAATGCCTTGGTGTAAGTGAGTGCTTTCTGCTTAATACAGAAGGTCTGATAATTCTATACGACAATTTTATGTAAATTGACAAAGGTCTAGGAGCAATAAATGGTGCTATTGTGGAGGTCAATGTTTTATGAGTCAAACTGAAATTTGAATCATCAGTGCAGTCAGTTTTCCATACAGTCTGCTCAGACGGCCCTTATCACTGTGGGAAAAGCAGAGGTGCAACAGCTTTGTTGAATAAAGTGTCCTCCTCAGCTATGACAATGCTACAGTGAGAGCACATCAGATATGCCCTCGGAGTGACACCCTTACTGTATAATGAGTGAAAAAACAACATTGCGTTTCAGACTAGCAGGTACATTTGTAATACAAACCGGTTGAGCTTGAGATGAAGCTGAGCCTGAAACACTAGCTGGTCTGAGATTACAGTCTTGCCATGTAAACACACGCTATGGAACAGATTTTCCTGATTTACTGGAGTAAGCTGTGGTGTAACTGGTTGTCTTTTATGAAACACTCCTCTGGACCGAGCAGGTTCGTTATTGGACAGCTAATGGCTGATGGCTGTTTACAAGGGCAGGGCCTGCCGCTGTGCTGTGTGTTGATCTCTCTTGCTCTCCTGCTCTCTCTGCAAATATGTGTTTTCTAACAGAGGGGGTTCGGATGGGGGTTCTGTCATTACTGCACCGCAGGCCTGAAAACAATGAGGCAGTGTTGTCTGAGATGTCACTCCTCTCGCTCACAATCAAATGCCGGTTTACACATCTGAATAGCGGCACAATAACCACATGACACACACAATTTTTACTTGATGTTGCTGGCCGTATGATGCCTGCAAGTTTTGTCATGTCGGATTAAAAAAAGCTTTGTTGTAAAGTTTGATAGAATACAACACCTAATTTTATGTTGTGAACTGAAGATATCTGCACATCAGTACAGGGGGACATACTCATAATTTTGTGTTTTTAAAACTGGATTAAAAGAAGAAAATATTATATCTAGATTCTCTCAATCTCCTGTAGGTGAGGGTTTAAACTTTTTGATACCAGTTATTGAAATCTCACGCTGTGATGACTATATAACAACATTTTATGAAAAATATTTATTTTTATTAAACAAAAAAGCTTATATTCCCAAAGATTAAATGTTTAAATATGTTAAAATAACACATATCTGATCCAAAACATTGCTTGACCCCAAACTACTAAGGTTCACATCCAAGCTATTCTGCTCTGTCAGTTTTAATGTTTTAACGCCAAGTAATGACAGAGGTGTCAATCTGTCAGGTAGATTGAGCCTTGTAAGATGTGCACTGGATGAAAAGATTCTTAACAGATTACATCATAGCATAAATAAAACCGAATGCCTTAACACGTATTTAAACAAAGATCACTACAAAGTATTGAGTCAGCTTTCTGTTTACAAATCACGCCGCCTGATGTCCTGCATCACAGACCTGTTGTGCTGTTGTGTCATGACAGCATTAACTAGCCTCACCTCCTGAAAATCTTATGATCTAATTCATCTGCTGCAAAGAAAACATGTCTGACAGCAGAAAGAGCATATACAGAGAAGTTTTGAATGTTAGCTTTGACCTGATTATATAATAAACTTGAAATCCCATGTTACAGATGGTAACAGCCTAAACTAGTTTAGCTAGGTACAAGCCTTTTCACTCAGGCTGAGGAAAAACAAACCAGGAAATCCCCTGATTCAGTTGTGCTAACGCAAAACTCTGTTTAGAAAAGCTAAAACATGTTTTAAAAATACATTACTTGTTCTGTATTTTGACAAACACTGGATAATACATCAGTACCACCTACACAACAGTGTATGCTCAAGAACCGTCTAAGCCACCATGATGTGACATCGAGATAGTGTGTGTAGTGGCTTCTTCAAGACAGCATGTGATCTCCGTCTCAGTGCAACACATCACTTTGAGATGCATATCTCCTGTCAACAAGACGTGAGAAAGTGTGTGTGGCTTTATATCTCTGCAGTTTATACAAAGGCAGTGCCTTATAATCTAGCCTAGTAGGACCCAGTGCAAGACAGTGACCTGGATATCCAATGTTGCACATTCAATTAACTTAAATTAAAGGTTAGAGATCGCATCAGTACAAAGTCTGTTGCCAAATGCAAACTTTCCCAACAGACGGCTGCTGTTCAAACATGCAAGGCTGCACTGTTCTGGTGCAATGCACTAAAAGACGATACAAAGCACTCAAGAATTCCTCTTTACACGCCCACACTAGCCTTTCTGATATGTATCACAATCACACATCCTGGTTGTTGCACCATCAGGCACAGGAAAACCACCGAGCAGTAGGTAAAGGATGTGGTTCCTGCCTGCCCTGCTATAAAGTAGGCCAGATGGAAACTAGGCTTGTTGCTTACCTGTATTACAAAATCTTGAAGGGGCGTTTTCCCATTTCAGCAGGACACAGCTTTAATCAATTCTGTGGAAGAGGAGCAGAAACGATCTGTTACACATTTACCTGCCAAACCCATTTCTCTGTGCTGGTCCACGACTCCACGCATTGTAATGTGGAGCAGCAGTATGTCTGACACATGTGCTCAGAGGCCTCAACGAGGTTTAAAAAAAGAGTCACGACAACTGATAACATGGACTAGACAAATCCAGGTTTCAGGAGGCCTGGGCACAGATGTCATGGGGCCGCAGCCTCCAGCTGTCACTGTCCAAAACACACATACAGGCTAAGCTATTGTTAGCCTGGCTGGGTGGGTGGGAGTTCACCAAAACACTCAAGACAAAGTCTAGGTGGTTAAAATCACACACAAATGAACACCAGGAGCTAACAACTATAACTATAACGTACTAAATAGTAGGTACGAGGACATTCAGCTACTGTGCAGACTGCAGACACACACCCTAAGTTAGCTAGCACCCGTTAGCATACCACAACAGCCATGAGCCGCTAGCTAGCTCCACGCGCAGTGTTGTTGTGTCTGTCACAGTCGTTACCAAAGGTGACTGATGCTCACGTGCTATCAAATAAACGTATATATTGTCCCTTACTTGTCATGTCCGCCACTTGTTTGTTGTGTCTGTGAGGACAAACAGCGTTAGCATCACACCGACACTTCCCAATCACAAAGGAAACTTTACCCGGAAAACCCTCCTCTGCGTGGGACCCACTTCCCTCCCCACGCCGTCACCACGGGGTCACTACGACTGCTCCGTAACAGCGGGTGTTATCTGCACATGTCACACAATAACAACATCCTCAACACAATATGGATAATAATTAACTTGAGGAAACGGAGACACTAAAAGTACAAGGTTTGTAGTTGTTGGAACTGTAGATGCATATCCCCTGCACAGTCTCTGTCTCCCTCTGCTGTCCAACTGTGGGGACTACAGGAGACAAGAGAGCTACAGGTTTGTCATCGACTCAGCCTGATCAGTGTGTATATCCTTATGATTTGTCATTTTCTGAAAAAATATTCTTTAAATGCATTCTGGATGGTGGCAGTGGCTCGGTGAGTAGCAGCTTGGGTTGGGAACCGGAAGGTCGATGGTTCAGGTCCCAGCCCAGACAAAAGCACACCCTGGTCTACACAAGGCAGGCCCCCCAACGGCTCCATGTGTACCCTCATCCTGGAGCCTCTCCATGTGTGTTGCCAGACTCCTTTGGGTGTGTGTGGAGTTGCTTAGTTCATCAGGTCTGGCAGTAGGGTGAGCAGGGAAGCCCAGACATCCTTGTTCCCCTCAACTTCTTCAGCTCATGCCAGGGGATCCCCAGCCAGTCCCACGCTGACTGGGAGATATAATCCCTCCAGTGGGTTCTGGGCCAACCCCTGTGTCTCCATCCAGTTGGCTGGGACTGGTAAACCTCCAGCGGGAGGTGACCAGGTGCCAAGACCTAGTTTCTGCTGCAGGGGTTGGTGACACCACGGACCACCCCGCCCTCTCATCTCCCACCGCAAAAGGGTGTTGCACCCAAACCCTATGATGGCCCTTGTGGGTAGTAAACCCACAGGGTTCTCCCATGTTGCCTTTTCTGCCCGAGGCCGGCTGGGTTACGTGGGCTGACTGGCCACCAGGTGCTTGCCTAAGAACCCTACCTCCAGGTCTGGCTCAAGTAGTGGGTCACAGTCTCCCTAACCTGGGTAGGGTAAAAATTGTCTTGTTTACCTTTGTCATATTGGTTTTTGGATCATGCTTGTCTGGATCTTCTCTCCAGACCTACCCACTGCTCCTGATGATGTAGCTCTAGGGATCCCTAGATCACTAAAAGACTGGCATTTTTTTTCATTAGTCATTTACTGTTAAAAATTTGGGATCTGAACAATAACTTCCTCTACCAGATTACAGAGCCAATTTAAAGGAATGAAGATTTTACTGTTGTAAATGTATTCTTATCCTGTAAATTAATTTATTTTGTAAAAAAAAAAGTCTTATTATTATTGTTTGAGACCATCATTATGTAACAATAATTTCTGCTTGTAATGCAACAACATTTATTTCTGTGTAGTTACTTGTTTTTATATATACTGTGAATATTACACCTCTAGTTTCCAACTTTTTTTGGTTTAATTGTGTCTCCTTGTTATGTTTTAGATTAATTGTTAATTATTGCAAAATTTTCTCCTTGAATCTTTTCAGTCCCGCCAAAGTCAAATTTCACACAGTAATGAACAATAAATCTAGCTTTCTTTTTATGACCACTTAGATTTATGTGACCTCCTTGGAAACCACTGGACTAAACCCGTTTTTTCCTCATAAAATGTTGCTTACACATCAGAGACACAAACCTCATGGAGGTGGTTTTTACTCTCAGAATGTGTTTGTGTGCGATGCCTCATACTTAAACAGCACTTAAGGTCTTAATGTCTTTATATTCTTTATATAAGTTATTATTAATCATTAATGATCTTGGAGCAGTTGTTTGCAGCTGTAACATCACCTCTAATTCACATCTCCTCCACGTACACAAAATGGACTCCAAAAAAAGAAACACACAAAAGACAAAAGGACTCTGACATAACAGATGTTAGAACTCGTGGTCAGCATTTCCAGCTAGTAACATGTGACCATGATGACAAGCTGACAACATGGCCACATGATATTTTGCAGCTGATGAAACTTTTCTCTGTCATCCCACACAATTATAAGTACTTCATACATAACAATAAATACTCCCTCCTCACCCACCTGCAAATGCAGACTACTTCAATGTGTTGTAAAGCAAATGATAATATGGACTCCAGACTCAAAACACAGCTGTAAATGCTTTGACATTTGTCTAAAGAGTCTCACTTTAGAAGAAGTACTCTGCTCCTTTACTCCATACACTGATATATTTGATGTATTTTCGACATAAGAAGCAACATAAAACAGTTCTCTGGACAGCTTCAGGAAACAAAGGAGGTGAAGAGGCTGCAGTCGCCAACTAGTATTTACCTTGAGGTGGTGAGGTAATGGTAGACAGCGCTGCTGACGATGCTAAGACATAAACAAAGCTGGGAAACAGTCTTAAAGCATCAGCCTGACCCTGACCGTCCATGGCTAGAGATTCAATTTCTCCAGTGGTTTCTCAATCAGCATCTTATCTTTTCTCTCTGTAACATTCTGTCAGACTTGAACTAACATTAGGACCCAGATGCAGAACTCCAAGACAAAGTACAAATAAGTATCCTTTCAATTCCAAAGTACAAATGAAAACACTCTTTCAGACAAAAAAGGCTACAAACACTGCAGAACTAAAATCACTCTAAGAGGAAAAACAGGGATGAAAAACGGTTCACAAACTATCAAAACAAAAGAAAAACTTGACTTGAGCAAATAAAGCTTGATAACGTGACAAAGAAACAAAAAAACACAGAAATACAGAAACTGACTTGACTTGACAAAAATGCACCGTCACCGGCATGGGACAAAATAAGTCCATCTTACTGGGTTACATTAACCCAGCATATAGCTAGTTCAATATTTAGTCATGTTGGACATAGTGTAGTATGTCATTAAAACACATTTTAATGACAGACTATAAGGTTTCATGACATATGATGATTTTTTTTGACATACTCAGGGCTTGACATGAACTTATTTTCCTCACTAGCAGTGGAGAGAAGATGTTAAGGTAAATCTAGGGGTTTATTAAAATAAAGCTCAACAATAAGAGCGTTGTAAGTAATGCAGTTAAAACCAGAGGAAAATGCTGCTTACGCATATGTGTATTCTTTCAACGATCATATTTAGTTATATCTTAATTACTGTGGTCATTTGATTTCATCATGACATTAGTCCTGTGACTTCTTCTTCCTAATAGTTACTGCTGAAATATTCCCACCTGAAAAAATCAAACCCAAACATCCATATTTACGTCACATTTACAATCACATTGACACAGTGACATCAAACATTTACAGGTAAAGCTGGATGATGACATCCAGTGTTTGAGTTTGAAGAATATTCTTGATGATGGAGCTGATGCTTCAGTAAGTCTTTTTTCAAAATAAAGTTATCATGTTTGTTAATAAATAAATTTAATGACTGTCTGGAGTCTCCAAGATAATCTAGTTCAGGTTTGACAGGTCTAAGTGTAGTGGTTTTTGATCTGGACCTGGTCCAAGGTGGTCTGGATGTAAATAAAGCAGTGAAATCGTCTTTTTATGCATTTTCACAAATAGAGTAAATGTTTCACTGATCAAAAACTGTATTTTAATGATTGTCTGGAGTCTCTAACATAATCTAGCCCAGGTTTGACAGGTGTAGTGGTTTTTGATCTGGACCTGGTCTGTTATGGTCAGGATGTAATTTAAGCAGTGAAAGCGCTTTTTTTTTTCTTGAAAATGACTGTACACCACCATCTACTGGCGTTATGCCACTACTTCAGCCTCCTTT
>OOFC01032808.1:22575-71904 GCA_900323345.1 Pseudochromis fuscus | reverse complement strand
CTCATGTAATATAATACAATAGGGGTGGTGGGGTTATGGAAGAGCGTGTAATATGAATGAGGAATTGACCGGATTAGCTATGGAAAAAAAAAAGAGCTGAAATGACCGGGTGAGAGCACACTGTTTACCAAGGAGGACAGCCGAGATACCATAAAAATAATTAAAATTTATTACAAAAGATGTTAAAACAAAGCGAGGCCCACGAATAAAACGTTAAAAATATGAAGAAGGCTAAAAGTTCATTAAAAATGCAATGTGGGCTAAAAATATTTCTAAAATAAAAAGGCTAAAAAAAGTCAAGTGTCCCAGAGCTAAAGTGCGCCGTGTTCCTCCACGCTGTCCAGGGCAGTGGGAGTCCTCAGTCACACGCACCAGGTCACCTGGAAGTGCAAAACATACACGCCAGCACGGGGGAGAGACATCCAACACACCCAAGGTTCTACTAGTAGAGTGTTGCTATAATACTTACACTGGAGGCAGAGTTTCCTCTGCCCCTGCGTGTATTCAGCGTCGCAACACTGCTTCACTCGTCTCGATCCACCCGGCTAACGGTGGCACGCTGGAACACCTACGCGGAACACAACAGGCCGGCAGTATGCGCTCACAAAATCACAATCACTTCTTAGCGCTGCTCTGTGTGCTCCGACAAATGCTACTACATCAACTCGGTACTTACACGGCAGGCAGGGTCCTCGCCCTGCCTCTGCGTGTGTATCACTTCGTAGCACTTGCGGCCCCAGCGTGCTCGTGGTCCCCGGTGCGTGTGGCTTCTCCTTAGCACTGTAGCTCTGTCCTGGTCGCTGTGCCCACTGCGTGCTCCACGTCTCTGTTGCTCTGCCTCTGGGATTTCCTTTTGTCTCTTTTCTGTCTCCCGCCAAGCGCAGGTGCATTGATTAGAGGGACCAGGATTGGAGCGACAAAGTCATGTGGAGGGATTCATATGATGGCTAGGGGCGGGGTTTAAAGTCCATGCATTAAAAATATAAAACAGGATAAAACACAGCAAACAATAAAAACACAGCAAATGATAAAAACACACAATTAAAATCAACATAAAAACATGCCCCTTGTGCCGAATCACACTTAAAGATATCAGTAAAGGGCCATGCATGTGTTAATGAAGATGCACATATCCATTCTAAAGTCTCAGGTCTCTTTCAACAAAATCTTTGGATTAGTGTTGCAATAATAAAGCATTTTCGTTCTCATTCCAATTAGACTACCATTCATTTGGAAATCCTATGAAAAATGGATTACCAAGTCTTTATATTCTAAATGTAGAGAAAAGTGATATTTAAAACGCTGGGAACAGCATTTATATATTTTTGTTTTCCCCACATTTCCCCACACTTTTGAAACCCAAAAGGGACAAAATAAATCAATACATTTGGCAGAACACAGGACAGTTTGTAATGAGTAATAT
Source organism: Pseudochromis fuscus (assembly GCA_900323345.1). Classification (NCBI taxonomy): domain Eukaryota; kingdom Metazoa; phylum Chordata; class Actinopteri; family Pseudochromidae; genus Pseudochromis; species Pseudochromis fuscus. Next base: position 70,481 of record OOFC01032808.1, on the reverse strand, counting down.
AACTTGAAAGAGATCTACAGCATCTCCTTTTCAAAATGTAACAGTTGTTATTTTTGAAAATGTAAATAAAAAATTGAAAAACAAAAAAAGATTTGGCTGCCACCACAAGGGTTTGCAGTCTCTGTTTTGGCTGATGCAAGGCTGACGTGATCACCCCTCAGAGACGGTAATAAGCCACTATAGGCAAAATCAAATGTAGAAAGTTAAACTATCATTGCAGAGTTTGGCCTGGGGGAATTAATCGTTAATTCAAAGCAAATGGAAGTTGATGTTTTACTGAAATGCTAAACAAGTGCATTCTCTTCCCACAATGGAGCCTTATTTTTTACTGCCATCTAGTGAGCAGCCACTGTTCTTTCACTGTTGTCAGCCCGTCCTCTCTAATCTTTTTTTTCCATTAATAAGAAAGAAAAATGAGAGCTTTTATATTTTCATTACAGCATTGTGAAGCAATTCTTATATCTATCCCTCTTTGCAAATACTCATTAATGTACTTTCAAATGGCTGAAAGATATGTTATCATATACTGCGCAATTATAAGAATGAAATGTGCAGATTTTCACTCTCTGATTGATGAATGTAAGTTTATGTTATCAGAGGTCCACAGAAGTCACTAGACAATGGGTCATGCTGGTGATAAAACTGGTGATAAAACAGAAGTAATTTTACTGTGACAGAAACTCTATTGAGTGTTGCAAAAGAAAGGCTAATTCTCAAGAAACACTGTTATGCCTTTTTTTTTTTTTTTTTTGCTCCATTTTGACGCACTCAGAATTACACTGACAACAGGGTGCAGGCCTTTTGTTCACTCTGACATTCATGTCCTGGCAATTTTGATGAAACAGAGAGTAACACTGCATATGTGTGTTTTGCTCTCTCTATATGATGTGAACTACAATATTTGTTTTAGTGAGTTACAGCTGAGTCCCAGCTTGTTATGCTGGGCCTGAGCTACAACAACCACTATTTTGGAATATGTCTGAATTTTTATTATTATTATTTTTTTAAAGACCCAGTAATTGTTCTGATGAAGGAACAGATCAGTTGCACATCACAGGACACATCATATTGTGAGTGATTATGACAATAAAAAAACTGTGCCAAAAAGAGGAATATGATATGTTTGTTTCTAACCAACCACTATGTTTGTTTGTTTCTTATTATTAATTTAATCATTTAATTTAAAAATAATAACAATTAATTTTTTAAAAATACAGAGCAAGAGTCCAATAAGATTTTTTATATATGAGTCTTCATAAAGCTAGATCAAAAACTATAAAATGACCAAATCACATTATGAAACAGCATAATATTACTATTAATATTATTATATAATACTACAATGACAATAAACCAAATAATTGATGAAAATATATTTCTTCATGTCTCAAAGCTTTGTAGCCAATAATAATAATAACAACTATAACATATACTTTTTTTAATCAGAAAAATTTTAACTGATTTTTAACTGATTTCTTTCCTTGTTCATTGAGGAAGAAGAACTCACTGTAGGCGTGGTTTAACGTCATGACGTATGAGGTAGTTACGTAAACCGTTCGGCGCAAAAATTCAAACGCCGATCAGGAAAGAAAGTTGCGGTTTGGTCTAGTTTTGTTTATCATAGCTCACATTATAAAGATTTGAGATTAGGCCGCATCGGACATTTGGACGTTTCGAGGTACGTTAAGTTAATCAAGTATGTGTTTTGGTAAAGCTTTTTTGTGTCAGTGAGCCAGTTAGCTAACAATGACGCTTAGAACACGTTCATACCAAGCTTAGTCTTGTTATGCTAGTAGCATGTAAAGTTAACGTTGGAGAAGTTAGCTCGTTATGATCCGCTAACCACTTTCAATTTCTGAGGAAAATAAGTTAGCTTATCAAACATGTTGTTCTAAGATGGGGTCTGCTTTCTCCAAAAGTCTATTAACGCTCATTGATGTCACTTTATAGCTAGTATGATGCTACATAATGGAAGCCTTTTGTTTATATGGGGCCAGCGTACAGACAGTGCTCGTTTAAATCGAAAGAACGACCCGAGCTTCTGGACATGTCTTAATGGTCAATAAAGAATTATCAAAACAGAATAAACATTAATCGGTTGATTGCCACGTTACACCAGCTTGTTACTTTTACAAACACCCAATGACACCAAAACATAATAACACGATTTAAAAAAAAAACTTCTAATCAAAGAGCATAATGCTTTTGATTTAATGCAGATTGATGCGTTTTATTTGTCTCTTTTGCATTTTCAACCCGAATCATCTTGTGTACACGTGATCAAATGATGTGTACTGCTTATTCCCAAGAGTAAACACTATTAAAGCTGCGAGTTTGAACGTGGTATTTTTTTTTCTAAGTCAGATAATCTCTTGCATTGTAAACCATTTATATTCTCGTCATCTTTTACAATTCTGAATTCAGTCCAACCCTGTAGTGTGATGTCAGTCAATCAAGGCCTAAATCAAGTTGTTATAGTAAAATAAATGTCATCTGTATTTACTACTCAACAAATACTTTTCAGTACGTGTAGCCTTCTGAGTCTTGTGCTGACTTTCATTTTTGTTTCTAAGCTAGGACATTTGATCTCTGCTATTTTCGCTGAAGGCAAACTTTTGTCCTCTGTCTCTACCTAAGATGAGTGCAGCCTCCACACCTGTCTCCCGGGTACGCTCAGGATGGACGCCATCCTCTTTGAAGAACCAGGGTCAGTCCCCTGCAGCCTGCAGCACGCCGCTGCTGGCAGCCTTTCCTGGCAACGATGATGAGCAGGAACGTCGTCAGCGCAGGAGGTCAAGGGTCATTGACCTTCAAGCTGCCACTGATTCTTCCTTCAGTGACTCTGTATCTCATAGGTAAGCTGTAGCGATCAAGGTTTAGCATACCATACTTTTAACTGTATGAGCATATCTGTGGTAAGTCTGAATTATAGTTTTTGGAAACGGTATCCGTTAACCTGTCTGACATGTGTACCCGAGAGTGTAAAGACAATCTCCTTTTTGTACGCAGCGCTGTAGGAACTCCAGCCGCTGTGCCCAAGTTGTCAAATGCACAGATCTCAGAGCATTACTCCACCTGCATAAAACTCTCCACTGAGAATGTAAGTATGCGTGTCCTGTGTGTATGCATATATATGTCGTGTCTGGATCACAGTGGAGTCTTTCAGTGGTTCTCACAGTGCATCTTGAACTGCTGATGTAGTTAGAATGGAAATCATAATGTTTTCACCCCTTTCTTTTTTACAGACCATATCTTTTTTCTGTGTTAAGAGCTAAAGGGGAAAAAAGATGATGCATTTCTTTTTCTTTTTATCAGAAAATCACCACCAAAAATGCCTTTGGTCTGCATCTGATTGATTACATGGCTGATATTCTCAAACAGAAGGATTCTGAGCTCACTAACTTCAAGGTATGTTTTTTCATTCTCTTTATGAGTATGCAATAACATCCCCGATCCCCCAAAAGGCTTTGAACGTTTGAATAATGTATTGAAGCTGAATCTAAAGTATCATACTTCATCTTTTGCTGGTTGTAGTTATAGTTACATAAGTCGTAGGCGCAAACTTTGAAGTCCTCGTTCAAAAGAACTGCGTGACAGATGTCGGTGAGATAAGGTATTGCATTTATATTGAATTCTGTCAAACATGGCGTTTTATCTCACAAGAAATCGACTCACTCCTTCTGAGAAAGTTTGCAGTATCCTGACTTAACCTAATAAGTTAAACTGCAGTTGCGTTGTTACAAAAGTCCGAAGCAGTTGTTGTCTTTGTTTAAAAAAAAAAAAAAATAAATAGAAACATTATTATTCAAGCTGGCAGTCCAAATTTTTGCATGCTCTGTCATACTTGCATCTTTTCCCTGTGTGCATCTCCCTACAGGTGGCAGCCGGCACTTTGGATGCCAGTACAAAAATCTATGCTGTGAGGGTGGATGCTGTTCATGCTGATGCTTACAGGGTGCTGGGGGGCCTTGGGGCTGAGACTAAACCTGGAGAGGGTGAGAGTCTGTATACTGTGCTGCTGTTTAATTTTCACATAAAATACACTAATATTACCTTCACCAATTGTGCTCTTTTGTCTCCAAATTGGAAAACTATTCACATATTCACATTGCATTTTAAATGTTCTGGTTTTTGTTTCTCTCACATTTTTATAAATATACAGACCACGGCCTGAAAGAGGAAGATGGGGAGGATGGAGCTGGAAGAGGTGAGGTGACTGCCAAGCAGCCAAAGAAAAAGAGGCCTCCCAAGAGGACAGTTGAGCAGAACCTGAGCAACATTAATAGCACCGAGTCTGAGAGGAAGTGTGAGGTATGATGTGATTTCAAATGACAACTATCACCACCTCTAAGCTATAAAGATTGGAATTTTGGACAATAAGAAAAATAGTAGAGTTACCCACATAATATTGGTATTTACTGTCTTTTCTGTCAATAAATGTTCGGCACTTCAGTGAACACTGTTAATCATTAATTCATTTATTTAAATGCTTTTTCCATCTAAATCTTTTGAGGAACTAAACCTGTCTTTTTCAAATGATCAACTGTTTACTTACTGAGTAGAACTAAAATGATAAGTATAATCCCAATCCCAAAGTTTTGTATGTACTTACACACAGAGGTCACTTTACTTAACTTTAAGCCCTGGCAACATCACTGCAGTCAGAGTGTATCACTCCATCGTTCATAATCAGCTTATAGCCGCTCAATGTCTGGCTGGTGCCTGATAACTTTGTTTTTTAATGAGATCAATTATTAGACATGAGCCACTGAGCTGCTTTCTGACCTTTCTGCTTTTCTTTAATGTGCTTGAGTCACCTTTCCATTGAAAGAAGGATAACTTATTCAGCTTATTTTAGTTAACATCAAGGTTATTGAATGACATTTAGACCTTGCATTTTGTATAAATATGATCAACTGTCTGTCCTATTCTCCAGGTGGACCCCATGTTTCAGCGGATGGCCTCATCCTTTGATGAGAGCAGCACGGCTGGGGTCTTCCTCTCAGTTCTCTTCAGTGAGAACAGTCGCTGTGAGCTCCTGTTCCCCTCCAACATGACCCTCCTACAGTCCAGACCCTCCTACTCTCCTCCACCTCCACAGGGAGTTCCTGCATCCCCCTTCATGGGTAAAAAAGGAGCTTTTACCAACTCCAAAAAAACATTCAATATGATGCCATTAGAGTGTTTGTCCAAAACTCACCGTTGCTTAGTTGTGTGTCATCTTTTGAGTGATTTTTTTTTTTTTTGTGACGAAAAATACTAAACCGTGTCTTTCTGTGTCGTGTTTCTGTCAGCCGGACTGCAGCGTTCCCAGGAGAAAAGCTCCATCTGTCCCTCGCTGCAGGACTTCTCCTTTACCAGTTGGAACCCTGAGCAGGTCAGAGGAAAAATAAAACTACCAAAGCATATTTTTATAAATTCTTTTTGGAAGAATTCTGGATATTATAATGGAGTGAGAATTCTTTGTGTAACACAAGAACAAACTGTCTGCTATTCAGGATTGTCTGATCCTCTGTTGGCAGTGTGGTTACAGAGCTCTGAATAGTAGATCATCATTGAGTGTGATGTGGCAGAGATGACAAATCTGTTGCATAGTGATTTCAGCCTGTGGTTTGGAAACAGGAGATTTTTTTTTATGTTGAGGTGTAACATTAGGACAGTGATCTGCGCTCAGTGTTGAATGCATTCAAATTTGGCAACAGTCTCAATCCTGTAGTTCAGACTTTGGGAAACTGTCGTTATAAAATTTGTTCTTTGTGAAAACATTGTGGATCTAAGTGTAATACTCCCCCCACAAAAAGTTTCAGAAAGTATTAAAAGGTCTAGAATTTTATTTACACGTCTTATTTTCTCCTACTTCAACATTTTTAAAGTCGACAAAGACCATCAAATGTTTCTTTGTATCCTGGTAAAATGTGCACTTTATGATCCTGCGCAGACTGCACTGATGAGGGGTTTGACATCCTCTGTGTCTGAATGTATGGCTTCTTTCAGACCATGAATCAGCTCTTGGAGAAGATGAAGCAGGGCGAACATGTGTTTGACGTGAACGCTGAGCCAGAGCCTGAGCCAGAGGAGGAGGACTGCCCTGACTTTGACGCTGACTACGACGAGGGATCGGGTGATTATGAGGAGGGATCCAAGGAGCACAAAGAGGGTTGTGAGGCCTCTGGCTCTGGCAAAGGAAGGTAAGATTGTGGCCTGTCTTGTGCAGAGTGTAAAAATTAAGTAATTGACGGATTTTAAATTTTTTTTTTCCAGTGCTACTTTCTTTTCTGTACATTTTTCTCTTTCTTCTGATACACGATGAGACTGTTTGCGTGAATAGCCTCCATTAAGCTCTTCACAGAAAAAATACTCTTCTCTGTATTGTCTACTTAAGCCTGCAGGTTTAAAAAACTACTTACCAAATAGTCATAGCAGTAAAGCTACTGAGCTGCCTGTTATCACCAGGAGAGGAGACATTTAATTCCATTAGTAAATGGTTCATAATCTAACAGCTGCTATAAGTTAGGCCGCTGGTTTGTGTCTGTGTGCTGGTTTAAATGGTTCTTGTTATGGTCACACAGGGACGTGATTCCTATTGGAGAGGGAGACATCGCCACAATGTGTCTCCAGCTGTCCTCACAGCCCAGGGAGTATTCATACTTCAGCCCCAGGACCATGGCTACATGGGCTGGACCTGGATACTGGCAGTTCAAACCAAAGCACAAGTGTGAGTGACACTAAAGGCTTACCACATACTGTAAATAGAGTTCAAGTTGAATATTTACACAGAAGTTAGAAGATACTGTAGTCCACTGTGTTTCTTCTGTGTGCTGTTTGGTACATGTAATAACATTAATGTATCGGAAATGCATTTGTGTTACTGACAGCTTTATGTGTGCAGTTGTTTGTGTTTTGAGTGATATGGGAATAAATTCAATATTCTTCCCCCTGTGATAAAAGTGTGGTGAATGATAATGATCCGTCTCATCTCTCTCTGTTTTTTATGTACTTAATCTGATGTAGTGGATCATTTGCCTGACAAGGAGACTCGGAAAAGAAAGCCCAAGAAGACCTTTGAAATAGATTTCAGTGATGATGTCAACTTTGACACCTACTTCCGCACCACAAGGGTAAAAAACGCTGCTGCTTGTTATTCAAACTCTTTAAAATGTAAAGCTTTCCTTTTCTCAATCAGTGTAAACTACAAGCTATAGTTATTTAAAAAGATTATAGTCCTTTAATGTGATGAAAAGTCACTTGAGAGGGAATTTTTCTTTCCTCCACATCAGAATGCATTTCAAATCGTGAGGGATCTATGTTTTTTATATTCTAGTCCTTTGGTGAGTAGAAGTCATCCTGTGTAAATAACAATACTTTTATTTTGGAATGAGTTTGTGTAGACAGGCTTCATGTTGTGTGGTTCAGTCCACGGCTTTGACATCGAACAACAGAGTCAGAGGTGATCTGTCTCAGAATGTGTCATCTGTTGAAATGTGGAGGCATTAAGCCTATAAACATGGCCTTTTGTGAGGTGGTAGCCATGGCAACACAGCACTCAGCACTTTGGGAATTATTTTTGATGCAGTCGGTGTCACAGTCTCAGATCAGAAAATCTGTTTTTAGATGTAGGTTGGCCAGCATGACTGCTTCATGAAGATCTGCTGAATTCAACACAATGTTAGTGTTACCTGCTGCTGAAATGTTAAAGCAACAGTTGCACTTGACCATCAATCAGTGTGTTCAAAATAGATGGAGGACCATTGCATTAGTGATTGTTACTAAATCACTGTGACACTCTGTCCTTAAACACGTGTCTTCTGCTGGGGACATTTTTTTTCCCACTGCCAGATCTTGTGTTAAATCATCTGTCAGGACATTTGCTGATCTGAGCACAGCCTCTTGGTTGTTGCCTTGAAAACATCTCCACATTATTGATTGTACAACTATTTCTAATGCTTCTATTCTGTGAAATATTACTCAGCATTTAGTTGTAATGATGAACTTACTGAAGAAAGAATTTCCCCTGTGTGGGATTAGTAAAGTTTCATCTTATCTTATCTTACTGACAGAAGGTTCATACATCACGTAGATGTATCTGACCTGAATCTGACATTGTCTGCCCTCCCTTCACAGGCTGCCACCACTAACAGCAAGTCTGCTCTCAGTGCCAGCAACAAGAAAACAACTCTGCCAGCAGACTTCCAGTTTCCCCCAGAGACACTCTCCCAGCTCAGCCTCAAACCCTCCAGCTCGGTGAGTGTGGTGGCATTACCAAAATAATTCAGATTAGTGGCTGTTAGATTTTACATTCACATTTAGTAAGTCATTTATGCAGAACTTGAATGACACACAAATGTCACAAAGTATACAGCAAATGACACTGTTGCACTATAATCCTCCCAGTCATCAGCTTTTTGTACTAAATATCATAAAACTGATACATGCGATATAATTTACTCTGAGTATCCAGAATTAAACAAAGATCATGTGTGCTGTATTAACATAGATATATTTGTCTTGCTTTCTATAGTTGAGTCGAGAAGGCCAGAGACGGCTGTCTGGAGAACTCGGAGAAGACATCGGAGATTACGATTACAACAACGCCAACGACACAGCCAACTTCTGTCCGGGTCTTCAGGTCTGGAACACACTTTTTTAATATGGCTTTTAATTTAATTTTACTGTATTTTGATCATTGTCTGTGAGTTGCTGGTTTCACAGGATGTTTTTCTCTGTCTAAAGTCACTGATGCTGTGCTGATGTTAGCCGAGTACAGATCATACTGTGTTTTCTAACACTTGTCCAGCACAGGATTATTTAGCTGACCTCAGCCTGGTGGTTTTTTGTGCACCTTTGCTGAGTTTAAAATATAACCTGAATGTAACTGATTGAGTTGCATGACTCAGCTTTTACCAAACTCTTTTGGTATTTGGAAAAGTCCAGTATAAATTCCAGGGCTCCTACATAAGTATGGAATTTGATTTTATAAATTTCCAGGTCTGGAAAATAGAAACAAGTGTATGCAAAAATATTTATATTATAAGTATAATTATCCTGTGGCAGGAGAGATAGTCTTGTCTTCAGCAGTGACCACTGATTAGAAACCACATCTCAAATCTTTCTCTCTCTCTCTTCTCCATCTTCCCTTCTAGGGTGGAGACAGTGACGACGATGTTGAAGGGTTTGCCGGTTCAGACGACACACAGCCTTCAGGTGACAGTATACCTCCGCCCTCACAAGATCTGGAGGGGGTGTCCACATATGGGGAGGAGGATCTGGTACCTGAGCCACACAGAGTGAGTAACACAAGCTTCGCGTTCAAGTCAAACTGTATCTGGGTCTCAAATTCATCTGTTATATTTTCAAGACACTTAAGACAACTGTGCACAACAGTGACTGTAACTAAAACTGTTTTATGACATCTGACAATTAACAGTAGAGTTCTAGTACCTGACATCAGTTACAGTCAATACCTCTGAATGTAACCAAGCACTCAGGAAGCCTGAAGGCCTCAGGTACATACTTACATGATTACATGTTTATGAAGGTCAACAAGATTGAGATCAACTATGCCAAGACAGCAAAGAAAATGGACATGAAGAGACTGAAGAACAGCATGTGGACTCTGCTGACTGAAACTCCAGAAAAATCAACAGAGGTAAATTACACGCATTCAATAAGTATCTGCTTTTGTCTCCAAGTACATAATACAGCAAATGATTCAGTTTGGGGTTGAAACAACTTCAGTCTGTGTGTGCACAGATGTGGTGGGTAGAGCCGGCAGACAGACAGACAGTCAGCTTCAGCTGCGTGTATCTGTTTGATTCTGTCTGTTCACGTCTGTTTTATTAGTTCTGCCTTCATGTGCCCTGCAGGTGGTGGAGACTGTGGACAAACCAGAAGTGCGTGGGGAGAAAGCCTTCAGCGAGACTGCAAAGACACTGCTTCAAAGGTACCAGCAGACCTCCTGTCATGTCTGCCTTTTCACAGTGCTAATGAAGAATATTAATGACTGGGTGTCACTCACCAAAAGAAGATTACATCCAAATATCTGTATCTGTGCTCTATTTCAGCTCAGTGACATCAACAATAGAATATGGCAGTCTTCAAAAATGCCTGTTTATGCACCAGTAGATTCACATTAGCTTGTTAGATAATCCTTTCACAGAACCACTATGAACAGTTTATGTCGAACACTGGCCACAGTCTTTAACTACAATGGAAAAATACAGGATTTATATAGTTAGAGCGATGTAAGAACATTAGTTTGAGAGCTTCATTTGAGCCCTGCTGTGAACCTGCAGGTATGAGAAATAAAAACTTCAATAATAGAGATTTAAACCTGTAGTGCAGAACTTTGTCTCCCTCTACTGGCAGTGGGAATAATTATACTAACACATCACAGACATCAGACAGAAAACTGAAATACAGAGGTTTCAATCAGTCTTGTGTGAACTCCTTTGACGAGTGCTTCAATGCACCAGACAATAATTTGTATTTAAAAAAAAAGTCTGTTTCAAAGGTTTAAACTTCATGGTTAAAGTTTTTTCCCGTTTTCTGTTTCCCCCGTCTCTCTCTCTTTGGCTTGGTCCAGATTGCCAAACACTATGGCCCAGAACCTGTCGGTACCTCTGGCGTTTGTCGCCCTGCTTCATCTAGCCAATGAAAAGGTGAGTGTTTAAACACTGTAGCTGGATGTTCAGTTAAATTCATATGTGGAATATTCTGCTGTTGAAAGTATATTCAACGTGTTAAAAGTTGAAAGCAGTAGTTCAGCATTTTTGTAAACGCACATTCAGTTGCTGAGTTAGATGATGAGACTGATAGCACTCTTATCTGCCTGCTGGTCACCTCGTCGCTGACTGAGTTCCTCGACTGGCTGCAGTAACTCTCCCTGCAGTGTACAGATTAACAAACAAATGAGGTAGAATTCATGAATTTGTTTAAACTTTAAAGCTGCCGGTAGGTGGTTTCCCCTGATACCAGTCTTTGTGCTTAAGCTATGCTAACCTGCTGCTGGCTGTAGCTTCATAATTAGCACAGAGCCACAAGAGTGGTATTGATCCTCTCATCAAAGTGTCCACTGGACTGTGAGTAAGCACGATTTCCAAATGTCACACTGCTGCTTTACTTAATGTGGTGTTTATTAAAATAGATCTATTCCTCTCTCTTTAACATAAAACTTCAAAGACATGAAATAAAAAAGTTAAGGTTATAGAATTTTCTGTTTTAAGATAAGTTTATCTTCTGAACCAAAACTATACATTTTTAATATTGGGTCTCAGATGTCCTTAAAAATCACACTTGAACACTCGTACATCAACACAGATCCATATATTTCTCATCCAAATAAAATAAAGTGAAAGTAGAGGCTGGCTGATGTGTCATATTGTTTCACTCACTGGTTGAACTAGTCAAAACACTATTAAACATGGGTTCAACTGGTCACAAATAATTAAAAAATACTCATCCTTTTTTCCTTCTCATGTGTAAATATTGTACAAAATTATTTAGTAAGTTTAACATTGCATGTACTAGTATTAGTGTATTTGTAAGGCACCTGTTCTCAGTGTCCTACAAATAGTCTCAATATATAACTTCCTTTTGTTCTTCCAACAGAATTTGGAGCTGGTGAAGGTTGATGACATGTCAGACATCATCATCAGACAAGGCCACTGAGAAGAAAGACTGATGGGACTTTGTATAGAGAATCACAGCTATTCTTTCATTTCATTTTCTGCCATCATCTCTTTTTGTCTTGTTTGTGTAAGGTTTCTCTGTAACACTCTCCTGGTTAGATGCTGATTTTATCCATTCCTTTAGCAAATATGTTATGAGTAAATGTTCAAAATTGCTTTTATTTTCTATAATGATAGCATAACATTTGTCCTTCCTTTTTATTCTGTACTATTTAACTGCTTCAACACCGCACAAAATATGTATATTGTCAGAAGAAATAAAAACCTTTTTTCTATAAAATGTGTTGTACAAGATCAGCATCAGAACATTACGCCCTGTTTCCAACACATTTCATATTTCCAAGACTGTGATCGGGCACTGTTTTGCAAGAAATTGTTTCCCCAAATGGGCGTAATAGCTGTGATTATTTTTAGCTGCCTGTGATTCAGATCTGCCCGCTGTAGTTGTTGCACATAACAGCAGGTTGCACATAACAGCAGGTATTGAACAGCACTTAAGCCTCGTCACCGCCTGCGTGGATAGATGTGAAACCGGTTGGTCAAGGCTGATGCTGCCGGCTGGGTGGAGACACAGTGTGACATCAGTGCAACAATGAGCTGCAGGACAGGGAGGAATCACTGGGTTGAGAAACATAGACACCTCAGTCATATTGTCTGCAGATAGGTAAATGCCATTGTTTAATTTAATGGCAAACTACACTCAAAACTACCAAGTTCCCACATGAATCCTGATAGTGAAACAGCATCTTAGTCTAAAAATGGCTATTATAAACTAAGTAAGGTTGTAAAGGACAGGTGGGGCCTGGTTTTGTTGTTCCACACTGAAAGTACTTATTGGTGTTATTTTCCTGTGAAACACTGATGACAGTATGTGATGATCCAAGTGGGAAAAAAACTAAGCATGACACCAAAATACAAGATCAAAAAATGGGATTAAATCCTCAGAACTAGAGGCAAGCTCTACAGCCTGTTACCTGTGGTGGTGGTTACCTGGCCTTTTTAGCACACCTCTGCTTCAGTCCTATTGTTGGATCATGAACACAAACAATGACATAATACCCAGCTCACACCTCAGAGCTTTTAATTCAGCTGGGAAAAATACAACGTGATATACAAGAACTCAATGGGTCTTTCTTAATAATTAATAAGAAGTAGGCTCACAGCCTGCACTTGATGGGAACACCTTGATATGACGACATCCTCCGTAAGGATAAAAGAAATACAGTCATTTCACAACGATAAGGGGCGTAAAGGTGCGCGCCTTCAAAGTAAAAGCATGCAAAGTGTCATTATACTACGTGGATAAAAGCTTCACAAACCAAAAAAGTGAAAATTCAGCAATATATTATAAATACAAATATAAACAACGTTTCAGAACTGCTCTGCATGTAAAACATTGAGCGGTTAAAATGTATTTTTAATGATAGTAGTTATAAACTTCAAAAAGGTTTGCTCCCAAAGTGTTTATGAAAATATATTTATATTTGTATAAATTAGCTAGCCACTTAACCATAGACTGTAAATGGAAGAAGCAAGTGTTATGTCACTAGTTGGTTTGTGGACTCTTGTTTGACCATATTTGGATAAGACTGAAGGAGCAAGAAGGGGGATCTAACCCTTGAACCTGAGGCCCCTCCCCAGTGTAAACGAGACCCGACTTCACACAGAGTTCTCATTGGACACCAGGCTTGTCAGTCAAGCTAAGCCTAAAAATGTTCCTCTTTTTGACGCCTAATATCTACTTAATTATGATTCTTTTTTTTCCGATGGACCACCAACACACTGACATCAAAATGACTTGTGAAAAAAAATTATTGACTGAGTATTTCATAATTGAAAATGATGATTTTTGAGTTGAAATAAGTCGGGGGCAGAGTTTTTCAGAGCCAGCCTCAGGTGGCCGTCGGGAGTATTGCATTTAAAACAGGTAGTAGGTTTCTTATTTTGTAAAACCAGGAGGAAGCTGTGGTTGTGTTGTGGTTCACTTGACGGTAGAAGCGGAGGAATTTAGTTTGAAAGAAAAAACAACAACCAGGAAGTTAAACAGAGCAGGAGACTTCGGAGGAGCATCAAACTTCTTAAGTCTGAAAACAGTTTTTTTTAAAGGTTTTATAATATTGTAAACTTCATCCACCGGGTTGCGGTCGGAGGGCATTGTTTCCAACAAGATGGACCCTGATCCGGTAGGAGATGATGGCTGAAGCTTGTGTGTTCAGAAGAAAAACCTGTCCGCTGCCACCATTATTTAACACTCAGACATGCAACAGGTGTATTTACTCCAGATCAAATATTTTACATTGAAGGAAACACTCCTCTGGAAATAAGTTACCTTCTCATTGTTGAGCGAAGTACTTCAAAAGTAGCTTCACAAAATGGCCTAATTACACCCACAGCTTAACTCATACAGTGTATGGTGGAGTTGTTTTTAACAAGATGTTGGTTTTAACTTAACACACAAGCTTTCACCCACTTTTATGTTTTTTAAGTTTTTATCTCAGTCATTAATTAACTGTTTTCTGTAACATGTTTTGAAAAATACCTCTGCCTCTACTAAAATATGTAGCACTTTAATGTTTAGTTACCTGAAACATCAGCACAGAATGGCTCATGACTTTTATATTGTGTTAGACCCACCTTGTGCTACTTATGTATTAGAATTATATTTATGTTTACACTGGAGAGGCACAGTTTGGGTTTACCACTTTGTATGAGGAAAAACTGGTAGAAGAACCAGTTACTGAGTGAACACTTGTTTTGTCTAAATATGATTCTTAATTCAACTGGTGCCTCCTCAAGGTGTAAAATTAATAATAATAATTGGTGTTATTTAAGTACAAGTGAGGGTACAGACAAATATTTGTGTGTATTTCCACCAATGTTCTCTCCTTAATCTGCTTTTAAAAAGCTGTTGGCCTTTTTTTTTTTCTAACTTGTAAGTGTAGGAAAATGTTACAGGCAAATCTTTGAACAGCTAAACTGACTCAGCTGTTCAAAGGAGAAGACCCAAATGAACACAAAATGTATTTTATTTACCCTGCAGCATTTCACAGTGATGTTGCCTTTTGACAGCACTTATAAAGGTGCTTTGATAACTTGAAAATCCGCATGTAGTCTCTTCAGATCCTGCCGTGCACACTCACAGATTAGGGTAATTCCACATTTGACTAGATTAGGATGGGAGCAGTGAGGATTTCATGAGGCCCAATTGAAACACATGAAATTCTTCTCTTTGCATTTACAGCCACTCTCAGTTACATGTTAGAGAGCTCTTCTGTCTTCTTTTTGCATCACCTAAGTAATTACAAAGTCCCTTGTCTGTCAGGCCTGTGTGTGCATTGTCAGGTTTTACTGCAAGACGGAAGTCACTCTCCGTACCCGACAGAGGAACATATTTGTGGTTTACAACTTTTCAAATATTTAAAAAGGGTGTTTAATGCAGCCATCAGTGCAGGACTGTCTTGTAGACGGCACATTCCTCTCTCCCTGTTTCTGTGAACATTGATACTTGATAGCTTTCAACCATTCAGTGGGCCTCGCTGAGCTGCTGACACCGGGGCAGAGGGATGAGAAAGAGAGAGAAAAAAAAAAACTGGGATTCTTGGGCAGGTAAATTATAAAGTTGAAAAGGATGCAGAGCATAACTTCAGATATGAATGCTGACATGGTTGGTTTAGTGGACAGATAAAGAACAGGAATAAATATGTTTAAAGATGTAAATGTGCTGAGATAATGCTCTGAAGTAAGTAGAAAAAGAATGGAGTAAAAGGAGAGATGAAGACAGCAGATGACGCATGAAAACCTGCTCTGTTTCCTGGAGACAGTTTTGTTTACAGTCAGCTGCTGGCTCATGGGACGAGGAAGTCCCTGCATCTGTAGTCACACACTGCATATACATCTTTCTGCTACAAAATCACACTTACAGCTGTGTGAGATGACAGCTTTTCTTCCTTCTGAATGTTGACTAACCGTCGTTATTCAGCACTCGTTCAGAAAGAATAAAAGCAGTGGTTTCACAGCTAGTAAATGACTGTGCTGTCAGATACAGCAGGGACTGCAAGGTCTCTTGAAGCCACCATCAGTTGTCTGAACAAAAAGACCAGGCTGACAGTAAATGATTTGATTTCTGTCTTTAGGTTCTGCTGGGCATGTTTTTAACAGTGTGTCAGAAGATCATGTTTATAAATAAACTCAGAAATTCATGATGAAGATATGGGGACTGAGCTGTCGTAACGCTGAGTGGAGACATAAATAAAACAAGAACAGTTTAAAATCAGGGAGATTTGTACCATCATGTTAAAATGTAGGACCAGTCCCCACATTTGCCACAGTGCATCTTAATGGCCTCTTTACTCCCTTGCTCTCAATCAGCTTTCCAACCCCTCACCTTCAGTCTGAAACACAGGCTTCAAGAGACCTTTTTCTTTGTGCAGTCTCAGGTAACCTCCATGGGGTTATCAGTGCTACTTTGTTTTTTTCAAACTTTGAAATGTTCTGCCCCAGAAACCATGACACAGCTGTTTCCTCAGAGTGAGTAATGAATGTTTGTATAGGACTTCAAACCCAGTGTTGCACATCGCAAAGAACACAAAAGGATACAATTATTAGAGTGAAGTAAGTAATAGAAAGCCATTCAAGTGGCTCACAGGCTATGCAATAAAACATTTTTAAACAGAATTTAGGTTCTCTAACAGCAAAGCAACAGGTCCCTTCAATCTGAAATCTAAAAACAAGAAACAGCAGCATCTTGTTTGTGGACCTCGGTCTGGTGGAGGATGCATCTCTGAATATATATTCTGCAGCGTGGGCAGAAAAAGTTTTAGAAGTAATTAAAAAAATCTTAAACTCAGTGCTGTAACAAATCAGTAGTCAGTAGTCAGATGCTAAAAGTGTCTATTCTGGAGTACCTGGAGGCTTGATTTCTAATATCTACACATTCTGCATGCCTGTAGTAGTAATAATGATAACACCTTTATGTAGCAGTTTTAATCCAAGCATTTTACAAAGTGCTTTGATATAAGTCAAAGACAGAAGAACAAAATTCAATGTATTAAAAGAACATGAAACAGTTCTGTTGTGATGAGATAAAAGCACAGAGAGCAACTCCTGCATCTTTAAAACATAACAAAATAATCTGATCTGAAACAAAGTAAAAGTCACTGTGATGTGTTAACAGCTTCAGTGGAGTTCCTCTTTTTTTAAAAGTGATCTGCAAGAAGTTAAAATCATTAAACATTAAAAGAAACAAACAAGCAGTTTAGTCTCTTTATGTAAACAAACTTCTGCCTTTGCTTCACCAATGCAGGCAAACTGAGGGTTACAGCCGTCAATCAGGGATTAGATGACTGATTGAAAAACTCTTTCTGAGACCCCAAATAATACAACTGATTTAATTTTGTAATTCTTCATTGTTAAACTGAAACAAAGCAGAAAGGCTACTTGAGGCTCCAACTGTGAGTCATGTTAAAATGTCCAACTCTACAACAGAAATAAACATATTTACAGCCTGGTGCATAAAACAGTTTGGTTTCTTTGCCAAATTTCTTTGTTCATGAAAACTGTGCAGGGTAGATTTACATACCACTTGTCATAAAACTGTATTAATACTTGTATATTAATAAAGGCATGGGTCACTTTGACTGAGGTGAGTGCGTCACAGGAAGTTAGCAGCAGCAGTCCTCCTCAGCCCCTCCCTCTCGCCCAAATATGGCAGTTTTCATTTCCAAAACACTAAAATGGTGTTGGCCATATGACAAACTCTGTGGGGGATGTCACCGTGGGCACGTTTGTCTTTTAGAAACAGTCTTGGAGTGAAACTGAAGGCTAAGGCTTATCAAACATTTTGGCTGTTCATGTGGAAATGATTGACATAAAAAAAAAAGACAGCTTTCCAGTTAAATGATCCAGTCGTAGGATTTGTCTGTGATGAACTGAGCCATCATTTAGGAAACATCTGTCAGTTACAGGGATGAAGAGGAGGAGTTTTATACTTTAACATGTGAGAATTGTGTGAGCTTGAGGTAGAAGTATGTTTGAGTGGCCCAGCCCTTTGTTAGTCCACGTGTCATTAAGGAACTCATTAAAAAACAATCTGCACATAGTAATAATCCTCTGCCTTAAGTGACCTCTCTCTCTTTCCTCTTTCAGGAGTTGGGAGTGGAGGCAGCACCAGAGCCAAAGGACAAGGTGCAGTCCTTGAGGGATCAAGTAGATGGAGTTAAAACCATCATGACGCAGAACGTGGACCGGATCCTGGCCCGAGGAGAGAGGTTGGACGACCTGATGGGCAAATCAGAGGATCTGCAAGCAGGGGTCAGTCACAGTTTTTACTCATGTAAAAGTGATTTCAAATGTTGCCTCCGACTTGAGCATGTCGCTGTGATGATGTCTCGGTGATAACCTTCAGGCAAACCAGTATAACAAGTCGGTATAGTCCGCCTCAGATTCAACACATTACAGAACACAAATCGAGTGCAGCCTTTTTCTTGCTCTGAGCTAAACTTTTAATTAAGTGCTTTTTAGTCAGGCATTGTTCCAGCCACACTTTGCTTGCTAATTGAGCTCATTAACCCAAAAACCTGTTGGTGTGAGGTTCAGACGCCTCACCACACAGATGGTGTACGCCTGCTTTACGGTAGACATTCTGATTTTTGTCACAAGTGGAACTGATGACATTAGCGTCGGCGCGGTTCGACTGATGTGTCTCAGGTAACCGTAGAAACCAGCTGTCACTCTCAGAGCCAGCAGCCTGAAGCTAACGATGTTAAATGGAACAGAGTAGCATAATTTAATTTATTAAACACACCTGAGAGGTTACTACATGTCAGAATAATTTCTGTGAAAAAGACCCACTCATCTCAGGGAATGCAGTGACAACATACACATCATTTAATCTTCAGCAAACTCATCCCGCTCCACTCTACTTTATGATCTAACCTAATTGGCCACACGCTCAGAGATGTATATCAGGCTTGTCATCTAACTCACGTAGGGCTGTCACTTGAACTGTCACAAATTAAGTTTGATTGAAGATGAGATAGAAACAAGAAACTTTTTAATCCCACCCTGGAGAAATTGTTTAAAATTACCTGCAATTCATTCAGATAAATATAACTCTGCTCTGCTCTCTACTGTCCTCCATTTTTGTAGCAGTTAACATTAGCTTTCATATGTAGTTATATTTTATATACACTCTCTTTTTGATATATGTTTTTACTGTGAAGCGCTTTGTGACTCCTGTCTGTAAAAAGCACTATATAAATAAAGTTTACTTACTTACTTACTTTTGTTTACTGGTCAAAAAGGAACTTATTGGAACATTTTAGAGCGCCCTCTGCTGGATCACAAGCAAAACTACTTACAGAGAGACCGCAGCCTATGGAGCTGCTCATTACAGCTCGGACATGATTTCACCCTATGTTTGAATGAATATGTAACAGCTCATAAACTCACAAAAACTAAAAATCCTGAACTACTTGACACTGTTAAATCAATGTTTAAGAAAATAGATAAATAAAATTCAAATCAAGTCACTGGAAAAAGAGGAGATGAATACATTAATCGCACCTGTAAACATTAAAAAATACTGTGTTGTTTTAACCCACACCTTGGTAAAATTGCACAAACTCCAACATTTTGTGGTCCTACCAAACATTTATTGGGTTGTTACCAAAAATGTTGTTGTTTTTACCCAACATTTTGTTATTTTTACTCAACGCAGGATAAAAACAGCCCATTTCGTTGGCTTAAATTAACCCAGCATGTAGTTAGTCCAATAATTACCCAGTTTTGGGTTAAAACAACCCAGCATTTTTTAGGGTGTAGAAAGGATCCTATTTTCCTTTTTCAGCTGCTTCCTGTCTCTCTCTAGACTGTCAACTGTCAAACAAGGCAAAGTGATGCAATAATACCCTTCCTTCCAAGAAGTAATCAAAAACGGCTGTAGACTTTGGGGAATTGAAGTGTTTTGGCAAAATGATGTGATTGTGCTGTTTCCTCGTCTCCCTCTCTGCTCAGGCTCAGCACTTCAAGCAGACCTCTCAGAAAGTGGCTCGCTCCTACTGGTGGAAGAACGTCAAGTTGATCGTGGTCATCGTCGTGATCGTCGTCATCATCGTCCTCATCATCGTACTGCTGGCCACTGGAGTCATCCCTGTCAGCGCGCCTGTGCCTCCTATAGTCAATCCCACAACAAAACCCTAAACACACACACACACGATGTACAGACATATGTTAAATCCTAAACAAAAAGCATTCCTATTGCACAGTATACACAGTAGTACATATAGACTCCTGCAAATCACTGCTGTCTGGTGAAACATTTTATACTTCTCATTGGTAACTTTCAGTAATACAGATATTTTTATTCTTTGATTAAAGGCACTTTAATAACATAAACTTTTGAAACCTTTTCAAATGCAAGTCCAGCTTTAGTTGTTTTTCAATCAGTGAGAATTTTTTAAGGTTTTCACCTGAGAGCAGCAAAAACACTGTCACTTTTCTCAAAGGACGCTCCACACGACCACCGTCAGCTCGTCTTTGTTTGATCCACTACCGGCGGTTATGTCACCTCAGCAAAGAGAAAATCACTTTAACGGTTCATAGCAGGAAAGAATGAATATGTGGATTCCACAGGACAGCTTGCATAATTTAAATTATGCGAAACTCTGCTAAAAGAAATCAGCGCCGACCTATTTCCACTTTTTCTTTGACATCGTAAAAATGCATACAAAGCTGTAACACTTGGAGGTCACAGTAAATTTAATCAAAGGCTCAATTAAGTATTGGATTTGTATGTTACCAGTTTGTGGGATTATTTCATTCAAAGTACCTCCAGTTTCTTTACATTCAGAAAGTCTAGTTTTTTAAATGTATCCACGCGGCACCGCTGTAGCTCTGTATTTGGAGACGGTTATGAAACTATCTGTTACACGAGAACAATCGAGTGTGTTGGGGTTCAAAATATCAGCAGGGATCAAACAGGACTGGACCTTTTTAAGCGCACATCAGACTTTTATCTAGGCCATGAACTTGAAGTGATGACAAAACCACAGTGTGTACAGCCATGTGGTTGTGAAATGCAGAAATGTGTGGGTCCTTAGAGGGGAAGACGACACAAAGTTGTACGTTTGTGTGCTGGGCAAAAACAACAGCCTTTTTAAACTTAGTAATGATTCCCTACTGCTTTTGTGTTTGTTTTTTTACACAGAGTTTTGGAAGTTGATTTAATAAACCCACCACCAGGGTCAGGCTGTTCACACACTTCTAATGTTATAAGATTAGATCCTTCCAGCTGTCCATCCACAAGAGATCATTTCCAGCCCCTGCTGAGCTCCACCTGCTGGGCTCAGGTCGACCAACAGGCCCTCACAGTCACAGCCTAGAAGTGGAAAACTAAATTCCCAAAACATAGTATCAATTTTTCAAAATAAAAGTCTGGAGAACTGAAATGTTTCACCTGTTGTTACAGAACCAGTTCAGCTTCCAAGAGGTCAAAATACTTCCAATGATGAACTGTATATATTTAACAAATTCTCACCCTTGTGTATATTTGCTACAGCTGTTAATAAAAATGTCTGTTCTTTAGAAGCTATTAATTTAATGATTCATATTATTCTTTTCTAATCAAAAATTAATTGGTTATTTCTGTAGAAACAGTTGATCCAGACTGGTTCATCCATTAAAATAGGTACAGTTCTGCTTACAATCAGTTTCTCAAAGAGGGTATTAAAAAGCAGACCATGTTGGAACACATGTACTTCTGGGATGCAGTAATGTCTTAACGTGTTTCTGCTGTTGGCCTGATCAGAGCTTCGTGAGACCACAGTCTTATATGGGTTCATGCAGGCTCCAGATGCAGCAGGTCTGTCACTGTGTTAAAACAACTTCTTTCATTTTAAATTCTCACAACGGATGAAATACTATGTAGCTGATTATTTACTTATTTTCTGCACAATTTTCTAGGGTCTTATTCTGATGACTTTGATATTTAAACGTTGTAATGGTCTAAATAAAATAAATAAATAGTATTTACTTCTGCTGTGTTGCGTGGTGTGCACTCCTTTGCTGTTTGCTCTGTTGCTACAGGAGGGCGATAGAGTTCGGACTGTTTCTTCACAGGTTTCAACAGGACATACACAGATAGTAAGAGGACAAAGTGTAGCTCTGGCAGTATCTGATAACTGATTACTGTATTTAATGATTTCAAATCTCTAGATCCACAATGAGAACAAGCAAATTGAAGTCTAGACTGACACAAAACACTGTAAACACCACACAGCAACAGAATAGACGAGTACTTTATTGTTATTACAGACAGGGATGCAATGAAATTAAAGCTTTACATTTAGCTTGCATTATAATTGCAGTCATTACAGCAAAGCATGTTAATGAACCTACTAATCACCCTCCTGCAAGGATGCTACTCCAATCAGTTATTCTGCTTCAGTAAAGCTGGTGATGGTGCAAGAGATGGATTTTGGATCCTTCCTGATAAAAGCCCACATCTGCCAAAACTTGCAACTGGAATACAAGTAATCATCAAAATCAAAGAACACAAAGTCCAATCGACCCATTACAACTCGGACATTAGAATTAGATGTTATTCATGTCACCAGGAAAGGATCCAAGGAAAAAAATCATCTGTGTGGCTGCACTCAAACACAGCAGTGCCTCAAGCTGAAGGCTAAGATGAGTACGTTCATGATGACAATGTCAACACTCTGATGTTTACAAATTAGCATATGTTAGCATGTCGTCATGCTAACATATGCTAATTTGCACTCCACACAAGGTACAAATGAGGTCATCGAGAATTTCCATTCATTTTGCAGTTACAACAACCAGCCAGCCACAGCATCAATCCCACCGACAGGAGAAGTCAATAACACAGATTATCTTGTTACTATGTCACCTGACAAGTGGTGAGATATTTTAAGCCAAAAGAAAAGAGTCTGTTCTTCAAGAGGATGCACTGAACAGGAGAGAAACTGGGCAGCATAAGGATTTGAGAGACTTAACAAAGACCAAGTTGTGATGTTGGTTAGGTGAATTCATTACTCTAAAGTGACCGGTGTGAGTGTGATCCTGGATGGTGTCCGTCTCTGTGTGTCCTATAGACTTGACATCCTGTTCAGCCTGTCCAAGGTTGCTGGCTGATTGCGTCCATTTCCAGCTGGGACAGGCTCAGCCCCACTGTGATAAATGGGTATATATAATTGATGGATGGATGGACAAAGAGTTCAAGGTGTTGACTCGGCCTCCAAATGTCCCACAATTCAATCTGAAGGAGGGATGTGTTGGACAAACAAGTTTCTTGATGCCAGATACTGCAGCACACCTTCAGAGGTCTGTGGAGTCCAGACCTCAGTGGATCAGAGTTGTTTTGACAGCACATGGGAAACAGTATTAGGCCCCTTCATGTTGTAGCTGATTAGTGTAGATCAACAACCAAACCAACCAAAGCAGGAAACATTTTACCAGCTTGATCCAGCTTGACAAGGACTTCCCTTGTGTCAACTGGTAAGACAAGGTGTCCTGTTTTTCCTGTTTTCAAGTTCTAGGTTCCACATCATGAGACTCTTAAAAGCAGCAGATACGTGACAGGGTTGACACAAACACAGCAAGTGACAAGACAGACATGGTAAGTGGTGATTAAACTAATTCTTATAAGCTAAATTACTAACAACAATTGTTATTACTACTATATGGATTACTATAAAGTTTAGAAAAGAGAAAATTAAAGTTTGTGGGCAAAGTTTTTCAAGACAGTGGAAAGAAAAGAGGACATTAAAGTCATTATTTCTGAAATAGAAATTAATGATTCAGTGAAGGGAGTGTTGGTGATTATAAATTATCAAAAATATGAGTCAAGCTGAAACTTAAAATAGCAGCAAGAGGTGAATTGATGCACTCAAACTTTATTGTATTGTTATTACTAATAGACTATAACTTATAAAGTGCTGTCCACTGCTTTTATGAACTGAATCAAGGAGCTGAGAATGTGCTTTTGTCAACATCTGAGATTCTGCTTTCCTGTGTTTGCTCAGAGGTCAACGGTGAAGGGAGAAAGCTGTCAGCATATAAATGGCTTTGAGGTCAAACTACTCTCTAAATATCCTGCTCCAGATTTTTTTTTCTCAGGAAGCTGCAGTCACCCAGTGTCGTGGTTTTGGTCATTTACTGTCCTGGTCCTCACGTGATGTTGTTTTTCCTCTGAGCAAACTGATGTTACTGTAAACATTCTTCACAAGCTGATAAAATCTGCCCTCCTTCATTTCATAAGTCTCATAACTGCTTCCTCCTTCCGCGTCCACCTAATCCAGTGCATAACTTTTAGCTACTCTTAGCAAACATTGTGCTACTTTTACTATTTTTAATTCATAATTTTATCAGCATTTGTGAGTAGCTCTCTGAGTCTAAATCAGAATCAGCTTTATTCACCAAGTATGTGTGCAGCAATTTGACTCTATTTATTTTATGTTCCACACAGTCCTAAAATGTAAACAGACATATAATTAAGACAAGGACAATGTGTATATTAAGGCAGAATAATGAAATAAAAAAAAATATAAAATAAAATAAAGATGAATAGGTGGCTAGATGATAATGAAATGAAAATATGTGAAGAATAAATGCAATAATTATTAATCTTTGATATTGGATATGGAAAATTAAGAATAAATCCAGAGAAGAAAATAAAATAAAATAATAAAAAATAAAATCAACACCAAAAACTTGCTAGACCTCCTGCACATCCCAACATATTATGAGTGAAAGTGAAGCAACTGAGGCAAGGTCATGAATGCATGAATTTTAACATCACCCCAACAGTTAGTAGAAATAGTTGCAGAATAATTGATCCATTTATCAATCATAAGTTGGCTAAAGGGCCAAGCACATACCCCTGTGGAATACCACAGGTAATATTAGCAATGCTCAACCAAACTCTCTCAACGGACACAGATCAAGTTGTCTCTGGTTGTAGACGTCATCATCCTGCATGTGTCTGCGCAAATTTCAACAAAATCCATTAAGATGTGACAACGTTATAAATTTCACCCAAAGACCCAAAACATTTTGTTGTTTTCAGTTTTTTCCTCCCACTTCCTTCTTCTTCTTCTTCTTCCTGTTCTCTGGCTCACAGACACAATCATGAGAGTATGCTGCCCCCTCCTGGTGATTTGTCTCCATTGTCTTTGTTAAAATATTTGTCAATTTTAACAGGTAGGGGTTGCCCCGATTTTTTTCAGGTGGGATCTCGTTCTCTAATCTTGCCTAAACTGTGATTCATTTGTTTCTTGTGTGATGCTCTTCAACACCAGCCTAACATAATACTGGTGTTGTCTCTGTTGTATTTATCTGGTGTCTTCCTATCTCTCTCTCTCAAAAAAAGATCTGTTCAGTAGCTTTAACTAAACCCTACAATCCAGAATCATCAGTGGTTGTGATTATAAAGTCTTTTCATAAGTGAGGGTAATTTAGAAATAGAAGCTGTTTTTACTAAACCCTAGAATGTGATTATACTCTTAAACATATATGGTTTTTCTTTCTTCCTGTTTGTCTCTCCCAGGAGAAGGAAGAAGTACCTGCAGAGCCACCACCAGAGAACAAGCTGCAAGCCTTGAACAAAGACGTAAAGGATGTCACAGACATAATGAAGATTAATATAGAAAAAGTGATTAAGAGAGGAGAAGATGCACACATCCTCTGGCAAAAGACAAATGAAATGAAAGATGGAGTAAGTCTGACTGTGGGAGTTTATCCTGCTGTGTATGACTTGTTTTGTCCAGTGTTCATATGTTAATGTATGCTTGGAATACTGCAGAGTTACATTATAATGTGAGGCCAGATAAAGAGGTTGTTGAACCGTTGAGCCGTTCTCCAACTTCCGCTTTTCATTGACTCATGGTTCCAGTTGCACCTGGCTATAGGGATTAACTTTGGTATCCAACAGTTTGAAGTTGTTGTTGTTGTCTCTTTAAAATACATTTATTGTATCATTTCAGCAACCACTTTACAATATGCTAAGATATTTTATTTCATTGTTGCTGGAAAAGCACTTGCTGAAATGTCTAAAAGTCTGTTGCTGTTGTTTCTCTGTCAAGAGGTTGAAGAATGTTGCAGAACTTTCAGGAACACACTTGTGTGTTTATGGTTTGTTGTCTTTAACTGAAACATGTGCCAGTATGTTAGGTAAACACAATGGGTTTCCTCAGTGTTGCCTCTCTTCCTGCTCAGGCTAGTCACTTCTCACGGACGGGTCGGAGACTGGAAAGTTCCTACTGGTGGAAGAACGTGAAGGTGATCGTGCCCATCGTGGTGATCGTCCTAATCATCATTATCATCATCGTCCTGTTGGCCACCGGAGTCATCCCTGTCAAAAACCCAATGCCTACTATAGTTACTCCTACTGTGAAGCCCTGAACGCAAACAAACAAACTCATAATGTACATGAAGACACTTTTTAAATTATTTCCATTTACACCTTTGTGAAAGGTAGCTAAATTATACATATTCTACAGATTACAGGGTCATCACGTTACAGATAAATGTCAGTAAATAAGAGGTTAGGCATAGATTTCATATCAAATATGTGAGTACAAGAAAAGAGCTGGACTGAACTTTACTGACACTGCCCCAATAACACACACATTACATATCAATTGCCAGCATGCACTGGCTGTTTTCTGTATTGCACTAAGGTTGCCTCTGTGACAATATAAAAAAATACATATGTATATTTTGCACTGTTAGGAGCATATGTTTCAGATAGCAACTCTCACAATCACATTTTTTTCTACAGCTTATTTAAAGTGGATTAAAGATAGCATCTATAGATATAGATGTATTGCACTTTCTGATCTCTTTGATTCGGCTCAGAGGACTGAAGAGTCAACTCTCGCTCTGAATAAAAACATGCACAGTTTTTGGAGACACAACAGCAATCAGCACTTTAACACACAACTTTTATTCTTGGGTAATAAAGGTTATATCTGTGTTTTTTGATCACGATCCTCCAGCTATGCACTATGCAGCTGGAAGAGATCATTTTTCAGCAGGCAACCTGCTGAGCACATGTCAACCAATAGGCCCTCACAGTCAGTGTAGAATGGGGGAAATAACATATCACTACATGCACCTATACATCTTGTATCTCTCCCCCCACAGCTCTCTCTGTTGTCACTGCACTACTTTATCTTCACCTCTGTAATTATTATGAGCTTTATCCAGTCTAAATATTCTCACCTATGCACCTGTATGTGTATATGTGCCAGTGTTTACAAAATGTCTTAATCTTAATCTGCTCTTTAGACTCTAGTTAATGTTAATGTACTGGGGACTTTCTTCTTTTTAAAAATAAATATATAAATAAAATGATAACAAGCTGAATGTGACTTTTGTATGATCAAATGAGTCAAACATTTTTATGTGGTTTTGTGGTGCAGTTGTGGTGGTGCCCACTCATACTGTGCTCGTCCTTACTGTGTAGGGCAAGATCATTTTTTATGATTCATATGTAACAGAAATGATCCGCTGACCTGTCAGGTATATTTTGGTGAGGTATTGTGTAAAAGGCTTTTCCCCCTTGTCTTTAACAATCTGATTAGCAGCATTCATTTGAGACATATTCTTAAGACTAAGTAACTAATGGTTTCTGTTGTGCAGCATTTAGTACAGGACTTACTTACGTTCCTTTGCTGTTTTTTAATTTGCCACAAGATGGAGACAGAGAGTCCAATTGATCTAAGACATGAGGAAGCAGATCAGCTGGGATTCCCCTCAGCTTCTCTGGTGCATGAGATTAGCTCTTACTGAAAAAATGAAGGGTGTTACAACACATTTTCTCTGACTTTTGCTTTTAGTTCTGTCTATTTGCTGGTTGTAATACTGCAAATGCAATCATGCAATAGCTAAAAAAAAAAAAAAGAAAGAAAAAAAAGTGGAATGTGTGACATACTGTAATCCCCTCACAAGAAGAGGACATCAAACTTTGCAAAATTACAACAACAACAACAACAAAAAAAAGCTTTAAAAATAAAGTGGGTCAAAGCAGTGTGAAGAATGCAGTAAGAAAAAAGGGGGGTATACTCCAAATCAGGCCCAGCTGGTCAGGCTGGTCGCCAGGATGCCTTCACAGTTCACACAGCTGTTTGTACATGAGCTCAAATAAAACTTTAGGTCAGCTGTTACAACTGATAGATAGATAGATAGATAGATAGATAGATAGATAGATAGATAGATAGATAGATAGATAGATACTTTTTTAAACAAATAAGGCAAGACTACACAGCAAATACAACAAATTCATTCTGTGAAACAAAGATGAACTATCCATTTAATGGGTGTTATTTTTGTTTGTTTGTTTTTTACTAAAGACACAAATGCAAATTTATCAAACATTCAAAACTGTATTCAAACCAGAAGGACTTTTGGCCAAAACAAAGAAAGAGAAATAAAATCCTTAAAACTGTGAGTCCATCCATGCACGAGCGTCAGGCAATGATGTGAGGGGAGGGTGGTCAGCGTGCTGAATATCAGCTTTGTGTTTGTGCAGCTTTTCCCAGAAGAAGCCTTTTGTTGGCCCGGTCTGTGACCCCGGCAGCTCTGACCTGACAAAGAGTCAGAGCTGTTTTCAGTACTCAGAGTATGCAGATCAGATGTATATAATGGTCATTATATGGCCATTCAGATGCTGTGGTGGTGAAACTGATTGAAATTACTCATGTCTGGTACAGTATAACTGAATGAAGTCATACACTGTTATAAACTATACTCTAAAATACAGTGCTTCAGTAGTATATATAGTAGTAGTACTGTACTGTATTGTGTTGTACTATACTATATTACTAAATACTAAATTACTAAACTATGGAACTACAACTATTTTATTCTACACTACAGTGCCTACACTATACAGTACTATACTAATCTATACTAGACAACACTATACTGTACCGTACCATACTATACTATACTATATTATACTATACTATAGGCTACTATACTATATGTACTATAGGTTACTGTACTATACAACACAACACTATTATACTCCACAACTACACTCCAGCACCTACCATACTTGACAAGATAAGACCTACTGGACTAGACAAGATAAGACTTACTATGATATTAAAAGCTAGATCATACTGCCATGTTACATAAACTTGACTATAACATTACATAGCATATTATGCATGTATACTGACTATCATACTACACAAATGGCAATGTAGTGTAGTTGTACTGTACTAATAGATTGTAGTAATGGAAATTGCAAAAATATAAGTGCCCATGCACGATTATTTTGTTTTGTCACACGTCACAGTAAAGAAAAGAGGATACAGTAGCAGACTGTTTCCTGTGTTAACAGAAGGTCATCAGTAGTTTTAGATGTTGTTTTTATTCAGTGTATCTATTCATGGTTATCAGTCAGCCTATATTGACAGAAGGTGGGACGCAACTCACACAGAAACCAGGTTCCTTTCTACACCGAAATCTTTAGTGAAGAGTTTTTTCTTCCTTTTTCAATTTTTAAATGAACATCTAAACATATATGAACTCAACAGCACATTACAATCACACCTTATTTCTCACGCAGCCCTTTCCCATGGTTTGTTCCAGGTGTTTATGTAGTTTCATTTCCCTATTGGCCCCCAGTCTCTATTCACATATTATTTGCTGCTCAGAATCACAGTATTTTAAAGGGAGGTTATTTAACCTTTACACAATACGTGACTAAATGGTCTGTGAGGCTGTACTTGAATGCAATTTTTTTTTAGTTCCTTTACTTGAAGAAAAATGTTTCCCCTTTAAAGACTTAGGAGGAAATATGTGAATTACCCTACTTCCCATTTATGATATTTCTCTACTTTCAAACCTCAGTGACCCTTTTTAAACTTTCCACCTCTGTTTTATTTACATCCTCTTTTTGCATCCTTTGTTACAAATTTCAAGAAATGTAATGCAGCAGTTGATGTGTTAGAAATGTCATTCTTGAAGATCAAAGTATGTATTGATCTGTGTCTTGACTGTTTTCATGAACAGAGGCAGTAGCAGAGTTTGTCTTGCGGAGATTTTTTTTACACTGGATGAATTGAAGACTGTTAGAGGGAATTTTAATTTGCCATGTGGGTGACGCAGTTAAGCTACAAGAGTTGTGTTGTCTGCTTGTCAGCTCCTAATCATAAGTGCGGCAGGGGCACACACACACACACACACACACACACACACACACACACACACACAAGCACTCATGATTAGAAGCCTGTGCTGTGACTGACTGTCCTGCTTTTTTAAAAAACAGAGACTTCTGTGTAACTATATCACATTATGTCTCACAGCAGAATCAACTGCAAGACAGGAACTCCATTTTTTGGTTCTCACAGTAAAAATAAACTAGAATATTTAAAAAATTATACAAAAGAACTCCATTGTAATAAAAAAAAGAAAATACCACAAAGAGCAACAGTGTCAATGCAAATGTACCACAGAGTACCACAGACATATCCCTGTGGGGATATTGTATGATTATTACACATATTTCACAAAGGGTGGACGAACAGTCACTTGCAATCAGCCCATAAGTAGGCAACACCCCTAAGTGACCAAACAGCACATAGTGTTCTGCATTACATCTGGAAAGGCCTCTTGTGCCTGACAGACTTCAGGACATGTTTAAGCAGTAAAGAGTGGAAGAGTCAGATACTGCCAGACTCTGACTGCACATACAACAAACAACAGGGAGGCAGCAAATGAGTTTTCTTATGATGCATCTGTTGTGCAATTCTTCCAAGTTTCTGTGCTGCACGAAGGAGATAAAGCAATAACTGCAAAGAGTGCTGCTGCATTCAGTTGCCCCTGGTAATTTCAGCTGTTACTCAGAGGAAAAACCCATTAGTAATAGCTAATACAATATTCAATGGTTGTACTTACCACACCTACATTACAAGCCTTCATCTAGGTCAACATTTGTAGATTTTCTGTCTTCTAGCTCTACACTTGCTCTATTTAACCTAAAAGATAATGTTAATAAAGAATGTTTACTAAATAACTGACGATCTTGAGTTGTGGTGTGACTTGGATGGACATACGAAGGCCACAAATCCATTCAAGAATCCATATACTATAGAATAATTTACATTTCTATATCATTAACAAGTACAAAAAAATGCAACTCACCCCCACCTCTCCCTTATCTCACACCTCACACACATTTCCTATTTTGGAGTCAGCCTACTTCACTGTACAGAGGAAGAATTTCCATCCTTGCCTGTGCTGTGTGTGACCTTTGGGTTTTCACATAAGCCAAACATGACATATAGTTTTCAATAAGCAGTGTATCTTGACTTTCAAGACATTTTCAAAGACATCTAGGGAGTAAAGTAATATAACACATCTTCGTCACTAATATTAATTCCACTGAATTACATTGGGTGGGAAGATGATGACACATCTGTGGTGTATTAAAAGCACAACATGAATGGTAATTAAACAAAAGGTTTTTGTAGTGTTAGTGTTCATCAGCCCTGTTACCAAAATCTCTTTACAATTACAATTATAACAATTAATATTTCTAGAAACACAACATTACATAGACTGTGTTAAATATGGTGAAGGGATGATAAACAAATTAACCCTTTATTCTTGGGTTATATATTCTAATTACCCTTTGGGGATTCATAAATCTGTAATTTTGTCTTTACTCGTCTTTTATGAATATTTATACATTAAGTTAGTTATTTTCTTGTTTGCATGCTCATTTTAAAAGTATCCACATGTGTCATATAAATCTAACCTTAACTATACTTAAAGAGTAAAGAGTCGTGTCGTTGAGTAAAAACAAAACAAAAATCTCTTGGGAAAGTCCGCATCTTTTCGATTAGCGTCATTAGTTAAGACGGTCACGTGATCACTTTTGGAAATTGTAACCTTTCCGGGAAGACCGTGAACCTCTCACAGCTAGAGCGCGCATAGAGTGCAGCTGCTCGAGGACAAGCCGCAGTCTGCAGAAGTGAAAGTGATAGAAGAGCGATCAAAGCTTAAGAAAGAGGGAACAAAAAACCCGCAGCACGTTGTATTGGCTTGTTTCATGAGTCTGAACCTGTCCCACTGCTATGCTGACTTTCCTGTTTGTGTCAAGTTGAGTCGACTCGCCCTTTAAATGCAACATATCCAGTGACAGTTTCGACGCAAAGCACAGCAACACACGCTTCAGATATGGTAAGTTCATATTAATACTCATATAAGGGTCCGTGTGCTTGAATGTATTGGCTGACAGCTTGACTAAAAGAAGAGAGAGAAGTGAGGGGAAAGTTTGTTTGGGGCGAAAATGTTTTTTAAATGTGCGCTGTGACTATTCAAAGTGCGCTGTGACTTGGGCAAAGTCCCTTAACGTAGTAGTTGTAGGTAAAGGGACGCTGCTGCCATTTTAAAAACAGAAACTACTTTCGAGTTTTAATTACTTAAAACCAACTCAATTAATAAATACTAATCATGAAGTGAGCTCAACCAGGTTTAAGATAAGAAGAGATAAGATAAGATGATACTTTATTGATCCCACACCTGGGGAATTGTTTCATCACAGCAGTAGAAAAGGCAAACTACAGTGTGCAATCAGAAAAAAAATAAATAAATAGATAAAAATATTCATATAAATTGTAGCTATAAAACATTTTTTCCGCATTTCTGGTCTTTTACAGGTTAAATCAGTTCACTTAGTCATGAATTAAGACTGGATATTAGCACTCAACAGTCCCATTCAGATATGAGTGGGAGCACGTGTTTTCCAACAGGATCCAGTACCATTACAATAGAACAGAAGATACTTTATTCATCCCCTTGGGGAAAATTCAAGGTATCCGGCAGCTCATATAAAATCTACAATAACAACAATCCCAACAGTACAACAAGAACAAAATAAATAGATGTAAAACTTTGAAAATACATATGTGTGTGTGTGTGTTCACATAACAAAAAACAGATAAGAAGAGCAGCAAAAATATCCAGGCATCCATATTATTATGCACACATTCCAGCCCTTATTGGGGGTGGGAAGGATGATAGATGGAGTGGTGGTAGTCGGGGGGATGGGGGTGGGGGGTATCAAGAGTTGTTGAAGTGTCTAATGGCTGAGGGGACAAATGATCTCCCGAACTTCTCTGTCCTACAACCAGGGTGCTGGGTAGAGGGTGGTCAGCATTGTCCGTTGTAGCTTTTAGCTTCACTCTTGTAAGGCTATACTACCATGTGGGTGTGGTTTCCCAGGGTAACACCAGGTACATTAATGCAGGCAGGAGGGAGGGAAGGAAGGAAGCAAGGAGGGGAACTAGACTGGGCAGCAGTTCCTGTGTAAAGACGGTGCCGGCTGAAATTTAAACACAGACTATTGTTCAGCCACTCTTTGGTGTGCCCAGAATGAGATAACCACGGCTTTCAGGCATAAATCAGTTTTCACCAGTTGTAGATAAGAGGCAGGTTTGCCCAGTTTTGCCAGGCTCACTGTGTAAATAGTGTTTGTTACAATAGTCTCCAGAGAAATTGAGGCATGAACCGAACCAAGATGCCGAGCGTGTACTTGTTTTGTTCTGTCTGTGGGTTTCCTGTTCCCGTCAGCTTCTGAGGTGCCGGTTTCCTCCCGTTGCTCAGGGGGCAAGGGTGAAGGAGAACGCTGTCAGTATACAAATTACTTTGAGTTCAAGCCACTCTTGAAATATCCTGCTCCAATCTACTTGTTGTTTTGCACATTTACCACTCTGACAGAATGCATTCTTTGTTATCTAGGAAAACCTGCCCCCCTTCATTTTTTCTGGGCCTCTTGTTTCATAACTTGTTCCTGTTTTCTTCTTCATGTACTCAAATTAAATGAAGGTACTCTTGATTTAATCGACTTGAGAAACAGGTGACAGCAGAATGATATGTTCTGTGACATGTTTCTGTTTATAAGAAAACAAACCAGTCTGAACTCTATCAGACGTGGCTGACTTGTTTTCTCAGTTGGCAGCTTCATGTCTGCACAGGTTGGATGATTTTTATTTTACGTCATTTTGAAAACTGTTTTCAAAACAAACATGAAGGAAATAATGATGTTATTATAGAATCTTAAGTACCTAAGTACAGAAGCCCTAAAAGGACATGATTACATTTTTATTTTCTCTGTTTTGCCCTGATAAGTTAATTTCACTGTTTGTTTTTTTCAACATCTTGAGTTCTCTTTCTCATTATATCAAGAGAACCGAGGTTTGTTTTCTTAAGATTATGAGATAATAGGAACATTTATCTTGTTAATTTTGAGAAAGCAAGTTAAATTATACTTTCTCAAGACAACAAATTTATCACGCTATCTTGACAAAATGAATGTAATTATCTCGGGAAAACGACATGAATCATCCAATAAACAAAGTTTGTTTCCTCGAGATAACAAGAAAAATAACTCAAGAGCTCGAGAAAACCACTGAAATTAACTTGTTATCACAACAAAGCTGAGAAAATGTATTTAATCGTGTTGTTTTGGGGCTTTTGTACCTAAACACAAAACAGAATCATTTTATAATTTATATGTTCCAACCGAAATACTGCAGCTACTGTAAATGCAATTTGCATTAATTCCATCATGACTTCTGATAAGTGCAAGGTCAATGAAAATTAAAGGGTGTCTAATGCTGCATCTTGTCATTGACAAAGCTTTTTTATACAGTGTGATGAACAATTCTCATATATTTACAGCAGAAATAAACATGTTTACAGCCTGGTACCCAAAAGTTCATTCATTCATTCATGACAACTGTACAAGGTAAATTTACATATCACTCCTCCATTTAAAGAGTATTGAAGGATTAAAGTTGTGCATAATTCAGGATGTCATCACATAGAGTGACTGGTAGGTGCTGTCACAGGTGGCTAGCTGTAGTCAGATCCACCCCCTGGCTCCTCCCCCTTTTTCCCCAAATATGGTCAGTTCTGGCTCCAAAAAACACCCAAGAGTCAGCCAACCGCCAAACTCTAGGCCTCAAAATGCTAGTCCACAAACTGGTGGGTGTCACTGTGGACACGTCCATGTCATCCATCCATCTAATGTACAGTCTGCAGTTGAAAGGGATGCTGGTGCACTGCTAGATACAACTGAGATTCTCTGTTTATCCTAAAACACAAAAAGCATCGTATCTTGCGTTCCATCTTACACTGGATATTTCCAACAAGAAATTACCATTAGCCATTGTTATCAACATCAACAATGTAAATTCCTGTTCCAAATGACCCCATGATTATTTTACAATATGTCTTAATCATTAACCATATTGCATGTGGTGATTGGGCAGCAGAACGGGAAGAGCCGCCTGCAGCAGGCCCAGGAGGACGTGGAGGAGGTGAAGGTCATCATGCTGGACAACCTCAACAAGGCTGATGAGAGATCTGGCAAACTGAATGACCTGGAGGACAGGGCTGATGAGCTGCTGCAAAAGGTATTGGTAACATCATGCCACATAACTTTGACTAAGAGCACTGTGTGAAAGTCTCAGTGTTGTATGTATGTATGTGAGTAGCTGGAGCCAATGGCACACAGACTTCCTTTCTACAGGCATCTTGGGATTAAGACTAAGAAATGACATATTGATGTCTATAAATACACCTTAGGTGGAGCTGGAGAGGAAAACAAATGTACAATTTACATCCTGATTGTGTTTTATGGTGCTATGTTTAGAAAGGTATTTCCTATTGTTTCCTAAGATGAATGAAACAAGCTGGTCTCCCTGGGTACGACAGAGTGAGTCCAGGACATGCCACGAGGCGAATGTCCGTCCGGGGTCAACATGCGGGTCACATCGTTCCCACATTGCCCCGCTGGGATGTGTTACATGACACTATTGCGTAATTCCCAGAGAACTAAGAATGTAAATAGGCTAGAGATGGAAATTTAACATGAAGAAGCATTTGAATTTACTTTCATGACACAAACTAGGAGAGCTGGTTTTAAGCTGATGTTCAGTGTCCATAAAGGCTCTGAGGTTTAAGGCCTCAGAAATATGACTAGGGATGGGTATCGTTAGGATTTTTATGAATCCGATTCCAATTTCGGTCCTGCTTATCGATTCCGGTTCCTAACGATTCTTATTTCGATTCCAAAAACAAAAAACCTGTCTTGCACCTTGGGTCTATTATTCAAACATTACAAGATTCACAGACAACATGATGTTTATTGTTTATCATAATTCTGCACGGACTCAGTTTATCAGCACAGTTTCAAAACTGGTAGTTAGCTTGATATGCGCACTCTCTGTGCAAACTGATAGCACAGCACGGAGTGCTTTAATACGATCGCCAGTTATTCTGTCTCCTCATGTAGCCTATCTAACGGGCACAGACACGCACCAAGCTTTCACTTTCACTTTGACAGCACGGCTTGGCACACTGTAAAGAATCGCCAGTGTTTCTGTTTCTTCATGCATCAAATTCGCACAAACGCGCACCAGATTCACGAAAAATATGACGTTTATTTTTTTTTTTATCATAACTTTGGATTGACTTGGTCTGTCAACACAGTTCAAAACTTGTAATTAGTTTGACATCCGCACTTTTGGCACAAGTTGAACCGGTGATTCTGCACGGCTCCGTGTTGCTGCTACATCACGGTAACTCTGCCACGTGATATGGATGCGTGGACGCGTCCAGGGACCCACACGTGTTGCATTTTCTACGTTCGCCGCCCTCTCTACTAAAATGAAGCCACACTTCCGCGGTCCACTACCTGTTGCCATGCGGCGTCACGTGATGTGTTAGATACGTAACAGAGAGGTCCTCGCAGATATCTAAAGTCCATATGCAGCCGTTAGGAACTGATGAGCAGAACCGAAATTATTATTATTATTTTTTTTATAGGTACCCGGTACTCATTAAATTTAATTCGGTTCCTACTTTGAACCGGTACCCATCCCTAAATGTGACGCCATGATAAAAACTGTGGATTAAATGAAATCCAATTCTGTTTTTTCCCTTTCTTTTCTGAACTTTTTTGGTGCCCTTCAGGTCATTGTTTTGGTTTTGCGGCCAGCAGAGCTTCACTGTTTAAGTACAAGCAAAAAAAGATGAGATAAGATAATCCTGAAGAAAATTCTTCTGCTAGATTGCTCCAGACTACAGTGCAAACATCATTTATAAAATATAAATAATATAATAAGTGTTTGAGTACAATAACTAACAGAAAATTCTGTGATTAAACAATGTATGACAGTAAATGAAATGAATGCTGTATACAGTACTGTTAACATGAAACAATACCAAGATAAACCCTCTGTATACAGCCTACCAAGCACCAAATGGCATTCAGAAACTTAAACTGAAACATAATCCCAACTGAATGTTAATGTTGTGTCTGCTCCATCCATATTGTTTTACACTGGCCCCACCATGTCCAGAAAATACTTATCATAATACACTTATCAACCAGTTGCTCATTTGTACATCCAGAGAATCCATTCATTCAGAGTCTTATTGTGTGCATGTGATAAATGTCCCTCATGTTCTTAAATAACTCCAGTAACCAAAGTGTAGTACAATGTGAAACCAAATCATCCAGGAGCTGCTAAGTTTTGTGATCAACCTGTGTGGATTTGTCATTACAAGTTAGGGAGGGAAAAGTGATTGGTACAGCTCTGAGTGAATCCTGGTCTTGTTTCAGAGAACAGCTCTGAGCACTGAACTTCCCCTCAGTGGCTGCTGCTCCAAATCTGTGTCAGCTGAAAGTGTGTGCTGCTTGAATTTAAATCTCCCTCATTTGTCCTTGTGCTTTTAAACTGCACAGTTGTGTAGCCCTACCAATCTGGGTGCTGTGATGTAAAGAGTGAAACAGCTGAGATATGTCCTTCATATAAAACAAACTTCCAGACTTAACTGAAATCTATTGTAGCTTATGCCGCAGGTATTTCAATGTGGAAAGTTGTCTTTTCAGAAGACAACTTTGCAGAAGACAGTTTTCTCAGCAGACTTTGTCATAGACGTCAGTTCACCAGGTCTGGGTCACATCTTGGTCCGTGATCACAACTCAGCTGCTTTAAAGCACTTTACATCACATGGTCTAATTGTGTGTGTGTGTGTGTGTGTTTTCCCCCTCAGAGTAAAGCCTTTGAAAAAACTGCCAACCAGGTGAAGCAAAAGAAAAGATGGGAGAACAAAAAGGTCAAAGTGATCCTTATTGGTATTGGAGTCGCTGTGGTCCTCGTCGTTTTGGGAATTATAATTTTTATCTGTACGTCATAGCATATGAGGACATTCTCTTACTGAAGAAAGGAAAGAAGATGTTGGAATTGAAGGACGTGCAGTGAAAAATGGTTTGAAACATCCAGGAAAAGAGGAGCTGTAACTCTGGGACTCCAGCATCTTGCCTGAACTGCTCAGTTTGTGATTTTTTTCATTGTTGAAATATTTATGGGAGTATCACTCCCCTTCTTTACTAATCATCAGTTGATATGGTACCAGTGATTGCTTAGCTGCTTCCTTTTTTCTTTGTTTTATTATTTTTCAATGTCGATGTCTCTGCACAACCCACATTGGAAGAACACACCAGTTCACACATGGATTAAAAATCTTGAAAGTCTCTTGAATGGACTTCAACAGAGTAAACCGGTCCGCTATTCTTTCTGTTAAATGTCACTATCATGAAGATTTGTTAATTCCAATATTTTAAGCAAACTATTGCAATTTTGTAATTTTGTGCAAGAATGGACAGCTATAGTGTAATATACAGATTCAGCTGTAACAGTGAATGTTCTCAAAGTTGCCTGCATTATTAAAATATGTGTGTGTGTGTGTGTGTGTGTGTGTGTTTTAGTTTTGAATGATTTATTTTATTAAGGTTGAATGTTTGTTGTTTTTGGTTTGTTTGTTTTTCTCAGATACAGATTATCAGGACTTCTTAAGGGGAACTGTCCCATCGCATTACTTGCCATTAATATGTGAGATGTTTGAGGAAAAAAAGTTTTGTGTCGAGAATTGCTTTTTTTTGTGTGTTTTTGTCAAATTAGTTGTAAAATTGATCTCACCCACACTGAACAAGTTTGGTTGATACAAACCACTTGCTAATGTGTTTTATTTAACCTATAGCCATAGTCAGCATTGAAGAAGTATTTAGAACTGTTGCAATATGCAAAATGAAAGTTTGGGGCTGTCAATTGTGAATTATAATTATGTGGAACTGCAAGTGAATACAGGATAAACAGTGACCCCTGGTGGCTAATGTTTTTAATTCATACAAACATGCAGAGCTGAGAGAAAAATGTCTCACATGCTATGTTTATTGTGTAATCAATTTAAACATAAATATAGACACTTACTGTCACACTTACTTAGATTTAACAATTAATTTAAATCCATATGTTAAATGATGTCTTGAATCTTGTAGGACGACTTTAAAAAAATATGTACGTTATATCCTGACAATCAGAACTGTGTAAAATGATTGATGTGAATCTCTTCACACAACGTAAACCCAGGGAAGATGTTAGAGTGAACCTGCTGACATGTATTAGACATTTAATGAAGAGTCAGTCAGATTTCAGTCCATTATTGTTTGCTGTGTGGCAATATGTCAGCCTCAGTCGCGGATGGAAATTTACCATGTTGACACGGATGATTGTGCAGTCGCTATGGCGACAAGGTGTGCCTTTGTTCATGCTGTTGAATGATGTGCAGAGTTTGTAGACTGCTATGTAATAAACAGAATGTTTGGTCTATGATTTATTGTGTCGAAGCAGTATGACTACATCTGGAGGCCAAACCCATCAAAACGAATTTACTCTCCCAAAGCACAAAGACAATCCTACACTTGGTGTTGTCTATGCACATAGTTTAGGATTTATTAGAGTTAGAGATGTTTGTCTTTTAAACATCTGCAACTATCAATACAACTGCACCTCCGCTGTGTAAAAGAGTTTAGTTTGCGGGGCTCATTGAGTTGGAAAAAATAATCAAATTCATTATTTACCGGCCACAGTGTCTCTTTTTGTCTGGATGACCCAGAGAACTTAATGAGAGCAACCTTTCTTGGAATAAAACAGAATCATTTCTATTAAATGAATTTCATGACTTACTGGCTTGAAGAGACACAGTGTAGAGTGGTAAACGTATTTTATATATGATATTTGTATCACATAATGTGGTTATATTCCAGCAAATCTGGACTTTCTACCTTAGCAAAGAATAAACTGTTAAGTTCATGATATCAAAATATTTATACATCTACTCAATAAGTAAGGAAATGTTTGGGTGTGATATCTACAGCTGGATCCCTTTAAAGCTTGCCATCCACCAGATGTTGGCACACTCTACATTTAACTTAAATTTAACGCTCTCTCTCTTTATTGAACAAAATGTGCATACAAATATTCAGCTGGTGGACATATGTTTGACCTTCTTGTGCAAATCAAGATGCCAATGTATAAAAAGAATGATGGATGTCAATCAAATGAAATAAAAAAAAACATATAAAATCAGATTATGTAAAGATAATAAATAAACACTAATATCAATATATCCATATAGTTTAATAATCCACCTCCGAAAACATGTGTTTCGTGTTTTTTGTTTGTCATCCAGGTCAAAGTGTTTATATACAAGGACTTGGAGAATCTTGCTTTATGTAGCCTATGTGAAATTAGCTGATAATTTTATTCCATCAGTTTTTTTTAACAAGGCATTTGGACATTAACATTTTTAGAGCCTAAATGACATTTTAATAACATACATATTTCTGTGGGAATAGCTTTTAAAGTAAAACAAAGGGGAAAACTTGGAGTTATCTTTATTTATAGGTTGTTATTTTACTGGTCCAGCCGACTTGAAATCAAATTGGGCAGTATGTGTATGATGTGGCTCTACAGTCTACACTACAATCAACGTAACTCCATAAACTGTATATGTAGGTTACGTAATCATCGTGACCCGGAACTGACGTCAACAAATTCTTCCTGCATCGCGACCGGCAAGATGGCTGCGGACACGCAGGTTTGTGTGGCTGGGCTTTAAGTAGTATACTGTCCGCTTTGAGAATGATAATTACGGACCGTAGAAAGGAAATTCGTAGTATCTCGAGTGTCGCATTCCTAAACACCTCGGTGTGTTTTGACGCTCGTCGAGAAACTCGGGCGGAAATGAACAGCAGCTAACTAGCAGGCTGTTAGCTTATAGTGCTACGTAGCCACAGTGTGACTTGATAAGATAGAGCTGCTGCTAACGATCATAGCTCACACTGACTCAGAGCTGGTCTCTGCTCAGCGGAGGACCATCTCAGACTTTATCCAC
The DNA here is from genome assembly GCA_900323345.1 of Pseudochromis fuscus. Lineage (NCBI taxonomy): Eukaryota > Metazoa > Chordata > Actinopteri > Pseudochromidae > Pseudochromis > Pseudochromis fuscus. The sequence continues at coordinate 29,505 of OOFC01032808.1, read as the reverse complement.
CGCCTCGTTCACTAACTCTTCAGGGAGTTTTACTCACTGTCATGAACTCCAATTGGCCCGAAGTTAAACAGAGAAGCACCTTATGTGATGAGGAGTTTACTAAGCCACGCCCTCCACAAGTAGTGACTTATTGGTTAACTGATTGATGTGAAGGTAGTAAATATATAGCACATCAGTGAACACAGTATTTGTAGTGCCTGTGTGAACCACTGCCCTTATTGCTGACTGCTATTTTCCTATGTTTGCAATATGAGTGTTGAATACATAAAGAGCATTTTATTTAGTACATTCTTTTAGAGTTACAGGTATGTGTTACATTGAGGACGTAAACGTCATCTACGTTTGTTTTAAATGGACAGTAATTGAAAGTATTCACCAGGAAAACAAACCTCAAACATTCAAATAATCCAGACTCTGAAATGTAGTGATAGGCCTCTCTCCTCTGTCTCACATGATCATAAAGTGGATATGTGTGTTCCTAGACGACAGGTCATATATTTAACTGAGGTGATAAGACTTGATTAGACTAAATGTGAATATTACTTCAGGTTTCAGACACGCTGAAGAGATTTGCTGTAAATGTGACTACAGCCAGCGTGAGGGAGCGCAAGGAGATATTTGGAGACTTGAAACAGTGTATCAAGGGCAAAGGTGAGGTGATATCATTTTATTTTATTCTCTCCATTATAAGTTGTCAGTGTTTTCCTCAATCAGCATTAACTGCTTTTTAAATGTGTCCTTTCAGAGCTACCAGAGCCTGCCATCAAAGGACTGTGTAAGCTCTTCTGTCTGACTCCACACAGATATCGGTAGGTTTTTACAGTCATTTGGAAAATAACCTGAAAAATACAAAGGGATGTCCTCACATTGTGTACAGTGGTGGCATATTTTGTGTTTAACGTGGATGTTTATGCTTCTCAGAGATGCTGCATCGCGCAGAGAGCTGCTCTCTGTCATTGCCCTGCTGGCTGAGAGTCAGCCTGACATCCTGGTAACCAGCCTCCTCCACTGCCTTCTCAACAGTGGAGTCATCAGCAAAAATGGAGAGCCCAGGTACTGCTCTGTCAACATTAGATGACTTTAATTTTTCACTCAGTGTTTGACAGACAAGAAACTACATCAACCAAATCAGTAACAAAGTAGCAATAAAAACAATGGACTAAATAAAATTATGTGTCTGGAAACATGTCTTCAGTTGCATATTACCCTGGTTGTTTCTTCCTTTCTCATGCTCATCTCATTATATTTGCAGTAAAAGCACAGGCTCTGCTGCCTTCATCGGCTTGTCTTGGACCTGCCTTTTAGTCCCCCGTGTGTTTTCTGCTCCAGAGAAAATAGAAGGACCCATTTGGAAGAAAATGGTCAGTGAAAATTACATTTTTTTTGTCTTCTTAAACTGAAATAACTATCTGCAATATTGATTGAGAAACTATTGATTACAGTGAGTTATAAACTTCACAGTGAGGTGTTAAAAGTGTGTTATTAGCTGAAGTGGCTGATGGAGTTGACAGATGTGTCATACAACATTTCCCCACATCACTCAAGGCTCACTGTTTTATTTTTGATGTTGATGTGTTTTGTTTGTTGCTTGTTTTTTGTTTTTTTGTGTTTTTTTTTAGGTGGAGGTTCAGAGCCTTCTTGTGGCTGAGGTGGTGGGCGGGGCCAAGGCCATGGCAAAGAAATCAAGCCTCAAGAATCTCTCTCACCTCTGGCAAGAAGTGAGTCTAAAACACACTGGCAGACGCTAGCTAACCTCTTGATGAAATGAATGACTGTTTCGTTTTATTTTATTTAAGTCACTAATCAGAGATAGAGGGTTGAGTTGATGCAAAAAACTGGAACCAGAATACAGATCATCTGATCTGATTTATTAATGTTTTTTACTAGGACTTTAACCCCTGTTATAATCATGAGACCAGTTACCACTGTTATTTATTAACTCTTGCTGTATCATGAGCTTTACATGTTATAGCCATTTCTGCTTTGTGAATTTACTTTGGTGTAGTGCGTATTTATCAATCATGCTATTAACTGAGCTCGGTATATTGCATGCCAGGGGATGCATCCACTTGTTTAAATCAAGGTGGCTGTAATAATTGTAGCAGTGGCTAAAATATAGTTAAGATACAAAGTTTTGATTTATGATTTCCAACCTAGATGCAAGAACCTTACACCTATATGTAAGTAATAAATGAAATACCAACACCAGGGTGAAATCATTGGAGAGCCATCATAACACATGCACATAGTGTTTAATGCTCTTGCAAAGAGAAAAGATTAATTATACAAAATTAAAATGATACTAAGGTTGATGAAGGTCCCCTGATTTTTCCCAAGCATCATTGTCTGTTATAGAACCAACTCTAGCAATTTTCCAGCTGCTAAAATTTTGTCCAGAATGAAGAATTTCATCACAAGACATAAGCAGAAATGTTTTATTGTCCGCAACAATGAATCCATCGTCATGGAGAACAACTGTAACACACAGAGAAAGTGCTGAGCTGACATTTTGTTTGTCTTCACCAGAACCCTGGACTTGTTGATCACTACATCAGCACTCTGTTGACTCTGGACCAGAGCCCTACAACTCTGGTCATGCTGGGGGTGTGTTTAGACTTCTGTTCTGCTCAGAAAGACAAAGCTACAATAGAGAAGCATAAGGTGATTTATTGATTTATTTATTTATTATTCTTACTTTGATGTTGCATGTCTTTGTTCAGATCTTTTCAAAAAGTGCATTTTTCCCCCAGAGTGCCATCCTGGACCTGTATATAAAATCAGTCCTTACGAGCAAGACAAAACCACAACAGCACATTTTGGACAAAAGCGGTTCATTACTGCGTCACGTGTCCCACTCTGAGTTCAAAGAGCTGCTGCTCCCCACCCTGCAGAAGACGATGCTTCGCAGTCCAGAGAACGCCATGCAGAGTGAGAAGCATTCAGTTTCTGGTGTTTGTTTTGAATATTTACCTGTTAATGGCTAAAACAGTCGGTTTAAATTTTCTTGCATCTCACTTCAGCCGTCTCGTGCCTGCTATCTGCTGTAACTCTGGACCTCAGTCAGTATGCCATGGATATCGGAAAGGCCATAGCAAGTAAGATGCTCTATTGATTCCACTGACACAACAGACTGCTTTGTCACAGTAGCAATAAAGAATGAAAGACGTCTCTGTTCAGCACAATTGTGCAAGTTTAATATTTGGTTTGGTTTGTGTTGCAGGTCAGTTAAAAGCTAATAATGCTCAGCTGATGGAGGAAGCAGTGCAGGCCATGCAGAACCTGGCCCAGCAGTGCAGTGACCCCACCGCTGTGCAGGATATCGTCACACACCTCTTCAAGATCCTCGGAGGTGAAATAATCTTTTACCCATTAGACTTGTTTTAATTTTGTTTGGTTCACTTTACCTGAAGCATGGATCTTGTGATTGCAGGGTCTGAGGGAAAGCTCACAGTTGTTGCCCAAAAGATGAGTGTGTTGTCAGGTAAGAGGTGTTTCAAACACTTAATAATTACACCGACCAAAGGAGGTTATATTTTTGCCTGTGTTTTGTCTGGCTCTTAGCAACATTCCAGAAAAACTACTATTACGAAAGGCTATTGGCCAAGACACAAATGATAAAATTTTAGGCAAGATCAGAGGATGGGATCCAGTTTGAGAAACATCTGACATCCCAGAAAAATCTCCATCTCTTAGAATAACTTTGGCACATCTAAATGGATGTTGAAAACTTAGACATACGTGCAAGATGATGATGTATGCTACCTGAGACATTTCAGAAGAGATCAGATTTTATTTGTGGGTACAGTAGTTAAACATCGATCAAATGTTACGTCTTGGTGGAGGTTTGTTTCTCTGAGTGCTTCATGGTATTTTAAGTATTATCAATCCATGAGACAGAATTGAATTAGCATTTTGTGCAGCCTGAGGTTGTTCCTGTTGTTGTAGGGATTGCCAGCTGCAGCCATCATGCCGTGTCAGGAACCTCCAATCAGACTCTCAGCTCTGCCGTCACTGTGATGTTCATCCCCTACTTACAACAAGAAGGTATCACTGCTCTGATCTTTTTCTTCCTCTCCCGTGCTGTCAGATCTTATAATATCTTTGCAAACCCATATTACAAGTGTCTGTGCTGGTGCTGGAAACTTTTTGCAAGGTCAGTGTAATGTTTTAGACTCTTAAGAACTTTTCTTTATCTCTTAGTTCACGAGGGCACATTGGTGCATGCAGTGTCTGTGCTCTCTCAGTGGAGCAGTCGCCTCACAGTGGAAGTTCCCACTGCTCTGCTGGATTGGTTGAAGAAAGCTTTCACCCTCAAGACCTCCACCTCTCTGGTTCGCCACGCCTACCTTCAGGCCATGCTGGGGGCTTTTAAAGGTCAGTCCTGCAGGAGACATTGTGCTACACTTCTAACTTACAGATAATTCATTTGAAGTTAAACCTTCTTTCTCTGCCCTGCTGTTTAGGTGACACCATGGCCCAAGCCTCGGACCTCATGCCCTTGCTCCTCCAAACAGTTGAGAAGGCTGCAGCACAAAACTCCCAGCATGCTCTGCTCGCAGAAGGCGTGGCAGCTTCTGTTCTTCTGAGTCGACTGGCTCTGCTGGACACGCACACAGGTGGGACTCCTGTTTCAGCAATGACTTGTTCTCACTTTGGTAGAACAGGCGGTGATCATTTTATTTTGTCTTTTTGTCCCTGCAGAGGCTAAATTCACCGGCTTTTGGAACCTGGTGTTAGATGAGAAGAAGCCGCTCTTCACTACAGAGAAGTTCATCTCCCAGGCCAGTGATGAAAGTGAGACTAGTCTAAATATATTTTAAGCTACTAGCTCAAATTATCTTGAGTGGTTTAAAAGTTGAAGATATAAAGTGATGGCTTGCTTGTGTCTCTAGCTCTGCTCACAGTGCTGATGCTTTGTGAAAGACTTTTTCTGGACCATGCCCACAGGCTGAACACCAGCAAATCCCAGTAAGTCTCTTTTTGTTAACCTTCAGAGAACATTTCTGCATATGTTCATGTTCATAAGTGAAACAATGGATACACCAGGAGTTGCTCATCTCCAGAAAAAATTGACTAGGAAAAATTTCCCCTGACCTGTAACTGTGCTCTGCAGGATGTATCATCACGCCACGGTTGCAGTTCTGTTGTCTCGGAGCTGGCGTGTGAGGAAGAGGGCGCAGCAGACCGTCAGGAAGCTGCTCTCCTCTCTGGGTGGATCCAGTCTTGCCCACGGCCTTTTGGGAGAACTCCGGGTGGTCATCAACAAACACAAAGTACAGTATTCAAGTCAGACCAGTGCACATCTACTGAAAGACTATACAACTATATTACTTAACTGTGTTTGATCAAGAGTAAAAGATTAAGTTATGTACTGTTGCTAACTGTATGTTACAAACTGTCAGGTTTTACCCCAGGACGTCCTGATGTCAGAGTCCGGGGAGCTGACTGAGCTGGGTCGCAGCTACATTCCCCCTCGTGTCCTGCTGGACGCGCTGTGTGTCGTCTGCTCCTCTGCCAGCCAGTGGGGCGACCCCGTCGAAGCTGAGAATCTGGCCATGGAGATCCTCATTGTCACTCATCATCCATCTATAGGTGTGAAAATAAATTGCTGTCCAAGTTTTTAATAGTTTATTGACCATGGGCTTTGTTGGAATTTTGATCTTTCCATGTTTGATATCTTATTCACTTCATATTTACCTTTTCTAGTTGAAACTCGCTCTGGTCTCTGGCCTGTGCTGCTCTCCTCCATGAACATCAAAGCTGAAGAATTCATAGAGAAGAATCTGGAGGCCATTCTGCCACATCTGCTGGAGGTCAATGCAGACAACCAGGTCTGACAATAACACACAGCTCCATAGTTTGCATTTAGAGATTAATTAACACTAAAATGTAATTTAGCATTTTTCTGATATGTGACAAACCTGGGAATGTGCGAGGGACTAATAACATTGTAGGAAATCAGATTGAAATAAAACTGAGCATCTAGCCTGACACATGAAAATTATACATGGACATCTTAACACAAATGTGGTTGTAATGTTACATTGTGTTCTGAGTAAACTCAGTTACACAAGTTGCATTTCTGTGCCACTGTCAGTGTGAGACTAGAGTTAAAGGACGCCAAAGATTGAAACAAAAAATGTTAAATATATTTGGGGATAAATTGAATTAATGTGTCTTATTACTTGCTCTGTCAGGGAAACACTTTATATTAGATCAGTCTAAAAAAAATTCTTTATGGGATTAATGATGTCATAGTGAAATGTTCATCACACTCTTAATCCTTCCGACATTCATCTGTGTCATCTCCATGGATGTAATAAATAAATAAATTGACAGGAACAGGGAGCACTGGTGTTACATGTTCAATGTCTGACAAGGAAGAATTAACAGTCTCTTGTTTCTCGTCAGGCGGTGAAGAATGCAGTGGGCGCTCTCTCTGGCCTCTCTCCCAACAAGCTGCTGCCACGGGTCATCAGTCATGTCACTGAAGAGCTTTCCAGACCCGCTCTCCTTCAGATCACCAGGGAGGAGTACGCCATCATGCTGACACCAGAGGGAGAACTGTACGACAATAGCATCATCCAGAGGTAATGCACAGCCTCTCCCACTCAGCTGCAATATCCAAAAGTTTCTGTTTATTCAGCATTTATTTACTTCGGCCTTTCACTTGTAAACCTGCTGCAGTGCCCAGAAAGAAAACACCAAGAAGGTTAACATGAAGAGGGAGAACAAGGCCTACTCCTACAAGGAACAAATCATTGAACTGGAATTACAGGAGGTGAGATTAAAGTTGTGATCATAGCTTTTTTTTAATGTTTTTTTTTTTTTGTTTTTTTTTTTTTTTCTGTGTTTTGTCCCTTTCCTGCCCCACCATGCAGCCGGGCCTGTCATCTGGTAACACCAATGTTATTTGAATGCAGTGATTTG